>JAGDQP010000673.1:0-40002 GCA_022664845.1 Lepisma saccharinum
TTTTTCACTGTACTATCACCTCCCGAAGTTTGTCAGTCCGTAACCTTACCACCCTGTATACTCGCTCGCTCGGCCTAGTTTAGGTCCTCGCCCCCCGTAGCTGGCTGCGCCCCCAACTTCGAGTTTTTGGGTATTTACGCCAATTTATCGTAACCACTCTCCAGGACACTATGCTTCCATGTTGCAGATCTTTCCCCATACCCACCACCCATGGGAATGCCATATTTATTGTAACATAGTAAAGCTTTGCCATATTTATTGTAACCTACTTGTGATGATACACCTTTATAGCAAATTTGCTTCCTGCTGGCTGCCCTAAAATCCACCACCACCAACCCTAAGGCTCGAACATCATCTGGTGTTTTGCTCGGATTTCACAGATTTTTATACGTGTATATATATACTGGGTTCGCCTCGTTGGGTGTGCTGCCCCAGAATTCCAACTTCAAATTTTTAGGGCTACGCCCCCTTTATTATAATAAGACTTTCTGGGAGCAGCGCCCCATGCTGTGCAGACCTTTTCCATATCCCCTCGGGGGCTGCACCCTCATAGCGGTGGTTTGATCCATTTATTGAAACATTTTCGTGATGGTACACCTTCATACCAAATTTCGTTTCTCTAGCTTCAGTGGTTTGGAAAATGGTATTTGGGCGGCTATGTTGAATTAAAGAAAGCGATTTTTAAAAAGTTTTTTCTTACATTGCCGTTACCTACTTGTGATGGTACACCTTCATACCAAATTTCGTTTCTATAGCTCGAATGGTGTGGATAAAGTTTTTGTGCGGCCATTTTGATCCAAGTTAACAACTTTTTCAAAAATGTAAATTATTCCTAAACTCCTCTTGTTAATACACCTTTATGCCAAATTTCGTATCTCTAGTTCAAACGGTCTGGAAAATGAATTATGAAGTCAGCCATTTTGGATTCAAAATGATGTCTTTGCAGATATTTTGTAATCTACTAGTGATGATATACCGTCATACTTCGAAATTTCATATTTCAATTTTTAACATCTTGTTTCTTACAGAACCTCAAAATCGTTGATTTCGCAATAAACTCTTGTTCCTGTATAGCATGCTGACGTTTTGTGACAGGCGGAACTCGGCTGCATGCACTGCTGTGCGTGTTGATACTCCCCTCGATTCGCTCGCGTCGCTGCGCCAAGAATCCCACGGCAGGCCGCGCATCGAACTTGAGGAGTTTGGAGGAACTGCGCCTTTTTATCACAACCAGAGTCTGCAGGGCACTGCGCCCCATGATGCAGATATTCCCTCATACTCCAGAGCGCTGCGTCCGAATGGGGAAACTTCCACATTCTGCCTGTATAACATGCTCCTGGCAGTGCTAACGTTTGTGACGAGTAAAACTTGGTGGGACACGCAGGAGTATTGGAAGTTGGCGCGAGGAACTAGGCTCATCCATATTCCATTTCACCACTTTTTAAGGTTGAAGGAGTTGACTGGACATTTTGAACCTCTGGTGCTTTTGCTCGTATTTCGCAGCTTTTTACACTTTTGTAATTGATATGCACGCTTCTCCTCATTGGGGCGCTGGCCCCAGAATTCCAAGATGGCCTCGCTGGGGCGCACCCCATTATCGCAATCAGGCTCCCGCTGGGAACTGTACCCTAGTAGGGGAAACGAGCCGAATTTATTCTAACCTACTCGTAATGGTACACCTTCATACCAAATTTCGTTTCTCTAGCTTCAGTCGTTATAAAGTGGGGCTTAGGCAGGCATTTTGGATAAAAGATGGACACATTTTTAACGTTTTCTTATATTTTCGTGACATACTCGTGATGATACACTGTCATACCAAATTTCATTTCTCTATCTCGAACGATGTGAAAAATGGTATTTCAGCTGCCATTTTGAATCAAAGATGGTGACTTTTTAGAAACGTTGTTATGTTTTCCTAAACTACTCTTGATAATACATCATTATGTCAAATTTCGTATCTCTGGCTCAAGCAGTGTGGAAAATGGATTTATGACGTCCGCCATTTTGGATCCAAGATGGCGTCTTTAGAAATATTTTGTAATATTTTCATAATCTACTAATAATGTTGTACTGTCAAACTAAATTTCGTTATTCTAGCGGCAGCCGTTTAGGCTGTGTATTCTTTAAAAGTTTAGGGTTGGCGGCCATTTTGAATCCAAGATTGCGACTTTTTCAAAATTTTAAAAAGTTTTCTTAATTTGCTATCAATGATGTAGTTTCTTACCAAATTTCACTGTTCTAGCTTTAGTCGTTTAGGCTGTGTATTCTTTGAAATTTTAGGTTTTTCGGCCATTTTGAATCCAAGATGGCGACCTTTTCAAAATGTCGGAAATTTTCCTTTATCTACTTATCATCCTCTACCTTCATACAAAATTTCATGTTTCTAGCTTACTCCAAACACCCTAAACAATATGATGAGTGAGTCAGTGAGTGAGTGAGTGAGTGAGTGAGTGAGTCAGTTAGCCTAAAATGTGCAATTTCAGGGGTCCACAACTAGAACATAGTTTGAGATGCGAATATGAAATTTTGTACATCTGCACATATTTACCATATCTCCTTAACGGCAAAAGCTCATATTCCTATCTTTAACATCTTTTTTTTTTACGGGGCCCCCGAATAGTCGATTTTGCCATAAACTCTTGTTCCTGTATAACATGCTTCTGGCAATGCTGACGTTTTCTGACGTGAAGAACTTGGCTCATGCACTGCCGTGCATGTTGATATTTTGTATGGAGAATTTCTTCTGAAATACACGAACGGAATTCTATTACTTTCACAGAAACTAACCTAATGGCAGTTGGTCATTAATACTGTATTTGGTGTTGAAATATTTAGCTTTGGCTGCAAACTATCTAGCGTTAGTGGTTCAAGGATACCCACTGTAAACTTCGCAGTGACATACAAAATATCTATGGAGACTAATTGGGTTTAAAACTTTTGTGTTGTTTAAATTGTGTTTAAATCTCCAGAGAGCTGGAAAACTCAGCCTCCATTTTATAGATCTCCACTTCATCATTAGATTCCTGACCGACAACCGAACTGCTTTCTAAGCCAAAACAGGTATCTTTATCGCCAATAGAATCAACCATATTGTCAGAGAAAACTTCTTCTTGACACGATTCCTGGACTGATAAAAAACTTTTTGCATCATCATCGTCAGTAACTTCTTCACCTGCAACCAGGTTAAAAGATAATTCCTGAGTAAGCACCTGTTTAGCGTATCTTAGTTTGTTACACAAGGGATCAATATCATTCAACTCTTCCTGCCTTAAAGAAACAAATTGCAAAGCCGACTTTAACCTTTCTGTGGCTTTTTCACATAAGCGAATATGAACAGGATCTGAACTACTCTGTGATATGACAAATTTACACCACTTAACGGTTTCCTCAAAATATCCTTGCTTATACAAACAGCTGATAGATTGTTGCACAACAATAATTTTTCAGGATTTAGGTGAAGAGACTTAGAAAAGGCGGGCAAGGCTTTTGAAAATTTACCCTGTCTGAAATACAATAACCCTTCATCCTTAAATTGAAGAGCCATGTCCTGATAAGTCATATCCTGGCCATCGATATCGTTATACACACGTTGATGCGAACTTAAATGCTCAACATTTTGCTCGTTGGAAGAAATATCGGAGGTCCTATCAGCAGTCAATGGGAACTATTCTCCATCTGGACTATACTCCCAATAACCAATGTATTTGAGTTAATGTTTTGACATTTTTATCTAAATCCCACAAGAGAACTTACTTTCTTATTTAGATGACTAAGAAGACCGTCGTAATAACTACTCATGTCTTCCATAAAAAATTATTCAAGTCGGATCTGATGATATCCTTGAAACTAGCCCAAGAGTTTGTTTTGGACTTAGAATCCAGATACGAATTAACTGAAGATGAATGTTGAAACAAATTTCCCTCATAGATATTATTATGTAAAGCTAAAGCTAAAAACTAGTCATGATTTATAAGTAATAGACCTGATCTTTCAATTATCTGATTAGCTAATAATAATTCACGGATTATGGTGGATTTACACTGATAAACGTGTTCCTCTATTCTGACACAAGAATATCTCACCGATAGCTGATAATAATGAACCATTAATCAAAATTATGATCTTGTTACAGGGAAACATAGCTGAATCAAGTGGTAGAGTTTGCAATAACTGTAACGACATAATGTTCTCAAATGAACCAGTATCAATAATAAAAGGTAACTCATATTGTCCTATCCACAGTTTGATATCGTGAGGAGGTTTGTCAATGCCATTAGTACAATCAACTTCTAAACGCAGAATATCATCAATATGAAAATGCTGAACTTGATTTATCATGCTTTCCTGTAAAGTGTGATTATTACTTGAATCCAAGACATTATCCATAGTTTTGATCACACTGCTTTTGCAGAGAGAACTACCACTGAAATGTCCTTTCTGTCTGCAAGTATTACAAAAGGAACTATATGCTTTACAATGCCCATACTCATAAGAGTAGTTGCATCTAATGCATTTCTTCTTAAATCCAGTAGATGACTCTAACTTTTTGTTTTTGCAAAAATAACCGGAATTTCTATCCTTACTTAAAAAATCACATTCGTCAATAGTGATCCAGATTCGAATTGTCTCGTGTATCATTTTTGAAATATTAACAACTATTTTCTTATCAATGTTTACACATATTAATGAAAACTGATATTGTACGTAACGTACTGTCATTGGCTTAATTAAGGTCTCTCTCTATTGTCTCTGAAAACAGAGAAATATAGTTGAAAAAAATTCGAAACCGGGTTTCCAATTTGGTTCGAAACACACTTTTGAGTATTTTCGAAACCTGTCGGTTTACTTTAGTTTAAAATATGGCATGCCTTTTTTTTTTTTAAAAAAAAAAAAGGAAAATAGAAAATTAAACTATAGAAATTTTGCAGAATACTTCCAGCGGAATTCTTTGTGAAAACGAAAGAGCCAATCTTTATGAAAAAAAAAAGAGGAACTAAATTTCTTGCAAAGCGAAATATAAAAGGTAGAGTTTTGAATTAAAATGGGAAACTGCTTTTGTACTAATTTCTTATTTACATTTAGAAGATCAAAAACTGATAACACTGAAAGCGTTTATTCCATTTAAGTATAGTTTCAAAACTAGGAAGTTACTGGTTCAAACAAAACTGAATTTTCCTTATTCTTTGTTTGAAAACTTGGGAATAAAGTCAAAATAAGCTTCCAATAGTAAACATTTCCTTCAGCTATAATTAGCAGATATGAAGATTTTTCTTTTCTATCAAACACAAAATTGAATGACAAAGGTAAACGAGATAATTGAGGATATAATGGAAACTAAAATCTTCTATACTTATCTCTCATGATCCAAAACTTTCTCTTGTAATTGCAATGTGGATGACTCCATTCGAAAGTGGATGAGATTTTGGTTGCAGAATCACAAGTTTTGTGGAATGTATAGTTGTCGCTCTTCAATCTCCATGTCTTTTGTCGTTCTTTATCTCCCAAATGATGTAGTGGGTAGTGTGCTTTGAACGCAATGTTGTCAACTTCGAGTGCAAGCAATCAACATAGTTGGCTTCTTATCCTGTAAAAATAGAAAAAATACACTTCACAGTATTTGGATCAGGCATGTTATTTCACTTAAATGTATTGGTATTTATGATTGCAAAGATGAACGTATTCATGGAACTCATATAAATCTACCTTGACACGACTGACCTTGGAAATTAAACATGGATTTGCTTTTCCGTGTTTCCATATTAGATTTTTTTTTTTTTTTTACAAAAATCTTAACCCCTTTTTTTACTTGCATGAAGAATATAAATAACGGCTTTATACGGAGGAAATGCTACTAAAAATTTCGGGGGTGTACGTCACGGCGTGTTAATTTACCACGTATTGGCAGACAAACGCAGATTTGTATATGAAGTAAAACTATTAAAGGATCATTCCTATTAGTAATCGCTCGCTGTAGGTCTTTCAAGAATTGAATTTCCCATTAGAAACTATAGAAATCCTCATTTTCGTCTTTACACAATAATGCTCTTAATCTTACATCACAAGGGCCCGCGTAATTGAACAGTTTCATAACATTAACCCTGGAAGTATCATTTATTATTTTTAAATCTCACTAAAATAGGTTTATTAGATACTTGATGGGCTAGAAGTGATAAGCAATACAAAGTACATTACGCACTGTTTCACTCTTTACATATGATACCAGATTAAAAGTTGAAAATATTGGTTCTCCAGGTTTAACCTGCCATAATATGTAAAGTTTGCAACACTGCGTTATGTGCTTCACATATCTTGTTTATCATCGGTAGTCCATCACCAAAGTTTCCAATAAACGGAGCTATTTAATTCGTAATCTGCATTCTATTGATACAAATCAACTTCTTAAAACTAAAATTTACTACAATGAATCGTTTATGATGGAAGACATTTAATCACTCTGCTGGAAGACAATGGCGAATCATTGATTCCTGTTTACAAAGGTCTTCGGTTGATGGCCTGTTTGCAGGCAGATCCAACATCTAATGATTATGTTAGCTCACTTCGGATAGGCAAGAGAAGAGCATCCCCAAGCAAATGGCGATCCATTAAGACCAGACTTTTGGAAACGAACTTGCTGATGGAGTCACCCAAGGTGACAACTGTAGGTTAGGTCAGCAGTGGCAAGTTATAATAATAATATATCAAACCTAGTTTCACATTCTGTAAATTGCGGATAATAACATTCTCTTCAACATATAATAATTTTGACCTATTCCAAACCTTTCATTAAAGAAATTTTACGATTGGGTATAAAATTTTGGCGCTGACTGTACATGGAATTCGATTTCGCCCAAAACTGCTGCATATTGGTCGATTACGTTTTACTGAAAATAAAACCGATTCGTTTGTTGAATGTCAAGACGTATAGTTAATTCAATTCTTTCACCACAGATGACAACATGTGGCCTTATGATCCTACTTTCCTCCTATAGAATTTAAAACTCTCATAAAACATTTCAAAGGTTGTTTAAATCTGAGTTATAATACATTTCGATAAATTCAGAACTCCGAAAATGTACAGGAGAGCAGGAGATCGTAATCTTCCTCTCAAAATAACCTCAATAAACAAGTTAGTTAGGCGTAATTATGTTTACAATGATCCTTCTATCTGTTATAAAGTCACTAGTTTTGCCAAGGCACCGATGGACGTATTATGTCCGTGCCTTACAAGGGAAAATCACCATCTGCTCCAAACGTAAAAACATTAGTTGGTAGAATATAAAAGACGACATAAAGGCGAAAATCGTGAGTATCCCTCGCGCACCATAATCGCAGTGGAAGTAGTATAAATGTTGCTAACATTGTACAAAGCAAAACGTAAATGAGATCCTGTGTTTTCTTCCGCTTTGGACATATTTAATCTTCATACAAGTTTGAACAAATTGTTATCAGATTAATAAAATATAGTACACCAATCAGAATGTGTTAATAGTACTTTGCATCTCAATTGCATTCGGGAGCCAATGCCTATTCGAAGCTATCCATCCCCTGTACAGTAAATTCCTATATTTATGACAAAACATTAACATTTCTGTCTAGAGTTTTCATTCCATGAAGAATTATCAATTACTAGAACAAAACAGATTCTATAGTGACAGATATTTTACTGTGGAACAACGTCTTCATATTTCTAGCCTTATATGTTCTCCCTGACCTTGTTTGAAAGATATTTGTTGAATAATGAATTGCGATAGTTCGACGATTGCAAGAATGTATTAAATTGATGTCAAGAAAAGAAGAAGCAGATGATATATAAAGACGCTTTCTGCAGGTTTGAGAAGAAATCAGTGAGACTTAAAGAAGCTTTGGGTAAATTTACTTTGCATAAAAGTTCCGTTTTGGGTAAGTTTAGGTGTAGTTGGTCAAATCTGAAGGGGCGTGAGAAGGCGATTCGGGAAGAAAGAAAGTAATATGCAACAGCGAGTATGTTACACGCGAATATGATATTTGGTTATTTCTTGTGGAGTTAGTATTGTGTGCTTAAAGACAAAGTTCAGTCTATCATAGAAGACTGCAGTATGAGTTGCAAGTAAGTTATATCATTTTTAGAATGCGACAGACCAAGTCGCTGCAAAGATTATATATTAAATGTATAAAACCAATTTAGGAGGAAAGGGCTATGGCTGCCAAAATTATAGACTTGTTCGAAAATGTAATAGAAAAAGAAACAGTTGAATAGCGCAGTGATTCAATAAAGGAGAAATAAGTTTTAAACAGTTTTTTTTGTCACAAGGGAATGAATTACAATTGCATCCAATTCGTGTAGTTACCATGCTAATGAAAGGGTTGGTCTATTTTCCATTATATGATATTGTGCAAGAAACCTCAGCCACAGTTGTGGAAGACAAATCTCCAACTGAATGAATTTCATTCTTATTTCTACATCAGTATTAACATGAAGAATGTCATTTTAAGGCGTTGATGGAGGATCTCCTGTTGCATTCATTGGTAATATCAATATAGTGTTTCTCCTGGTGCACAACTGCAATGAGTTTGAGCATAGAACTTCCACAAAGAGCAAGTTGACTTCTGATGACCAATTACTGAATGAGAACATTCTACGAAAATTTACTAGTCTCACTCAACTGCTTTCTTTCAAGGATATAAATTATTGTGAAGTACATCATGGATACCATATTCATAATTCCCGATGTGGCCTCTAGAAGATTATATCTTATTGGAAAATACATCTTCACGTTTAGTTTACAGCTTTCATCTTCAAAGAAATGATACAATTTGGATTTTAAAATTGAGAATACTTTAATGCGAAAATAGGGACAATTGCAAAGTTAAATGCTCTTTACTTCGACTGAATAATTTGGCGAGAACTGTATAACTTATGGCGGTGCTTTTCCATGAAATTAAATCACGTTGTCTTAATTTATTCTGTGTGTAACACACATGAACTGAGAATGTGCAAATGTTTGTCAAAGAATTGGGAGAAACACAATCAACACAAAACATTTTTTGTAGTAAAACTTTAGTCGTTTTCAAGTAGTGTTTGTTATTCGTCATTGTTTGGTTCGGGAGAAAGGATACACACGTTTCTGAATTTTGCTATCATATTCAATTTTCCACCAACTATTATGTTTCTCTGTATTTGGATAGATTATGACATTCCCTCGTTACTAATTACTAAAGCACCTATGGACTGTTTTAAAATTAACCTATTAATCAAAGAGATTACAAATATTTAAGAGCCACAAGACTTTGGTTTTGCCGGTACAGGGCAGGAACAAGAAGTGTGAAGGAAGCCAGGAAAAACCGAACTTGAAGGTACTATCCCGTCAGTGGAATAGTATAACTGAGGAAGAAACTTGGAGAATCTTCAGTCACAGTAACCGGTTAGTCATCGTTGTAGCAACTATTTTAAGTTCGCCCAGTTTCGCAGTTCTAATTCCTATTATATCGTGTTAGAGACCTAGATCAGGCAGAAAAATCTGAAATCCTTCAGAGGCTGTATTTAGCCAAAGTATTCTGATATCTACATTCTCTCAATTTGTTAGCCTGTTTAATGTAAGACTTTTTTAACATCACAAATCCAGTCCAGTGAGAACTTTCCCTATAACACATGAATATTTCAGAATTAAATTCAAATCAGGTTTCGCAAAATTAAAGATTAATATATTTATTTACCCGGGAACTTCTCTGATTTTCCTCGCGAGAAACCGTTTTTATTGACATCGAATCAAAGTTAAGCGTGTGCAACCTTACATTTGTTTTACTGAAATAAGGTAAATAACATGTTCTGATCCCAAACTGTGGTAAGTCAAAGCTTACCTGAATCAAAAGTTTCTTCAGGTGGGTCCAGTGGCGGTAGTCACCTTCTTTTCTCGTAGTTTGTTCTCTCTTCAAAGCATCCGAATTGGTATAAAACATTCCATCTGTTGGAGGCTTCCTGTAATATATATCATAACATACACTAATAGCTATATACATTTAAGTCTAGCAGACATAATATACATCAATTCTAGTCTAGCAAACTGGCTGTTAGGTGGAGACATAACGGAACGGTACAGGATCGAACATGGTTCACATGTGACTCTGATTTTCCCAAGGTCTTTAAGGCGAATGGTTGTGTCGAATCTACAACAGAGGAGGACCCATACGCTCCCATACGTGGACATTTGGACATTTCCCCTAAGAATTACTCAAAGTTTGAGGAACTGATTGAGGGCAGAAATATGTTTCGTTGTTGTAGTGAGATTAAAAAGGATAACATTCCAGAACAATTAAATCTTAATTACCGGTTTAATAAACAAAGTAAGGCCATTTTATTTATTTGAGGTTAATCTTGTTTTAGAGCACTTCAATCTGTACACTTGTTTTTGTAAATTACCTCAGTGACGTGATTAATAACGTTTTTCGTCTCTCTTGAAAAAAATATAGTTACTGGAATTTTATCCTTTTTAATATCACCCATTCAATTCTACCCACCCAGAACCGTGTGAACAAAGAGACGGTGGTAGCCAATTATTAACTAGTTGTCCAATACTTAAGATATGGTGTGTGCAATAATGGTCCATACAGAGAATAACATTTGATGTTGGATGACTTTTGATAAATAATGTCCGCCTTATAAAATTAAAAGAACACAGCTCGGGTCTCGTTTTCTATACAAATGCTTATGGACTTTTGTTGTTTCCATTAGAGATATCAGTGTATCCAGTCCGTGTATCAATCACCAAAATACACCTAGAAATTTGAGGAAAGATCGTTCGCTGAGGATGAATTTAATCAAAATGACTGAATCATATTTGTTTTATAAATATAAGTAGTCACTAATGACAATATGCTTCTAGAAATACGGTTAACACAAACAAAGTGCATTGTTATTCGCTGTGAGTAAGTATAAACACATCAGATTAACTGCTTAGCTGCACACATTCCACTCCGATAGTTGAGAATTTCCTTCACTAAATGTATTCTAGCTCTTTAGATGATTTGGGAGAAATTATTGTGCTACGTTCAGCACGAGACTCAATGAATATTAGTGCCTGCAGTAAATGAATTAAATGCGTTTAAGACAATGAGGTGTAACTGCGATTGTCGACAGAGCAGTAACAGTTGTTTTTATAATCATCTGATCATCGTATCGTTATTTTTTAATTTATTTTGTCGGTGCGGGAAATTAAAAAAATGAATTAGTAAGCAAATTGGAAAAGGGATCAAGACTGTCTCTGGAACAAACTGAATCTCATACGAATGAGAAGTAAGCTTTTATCATGCAACTAAAACTACGAAATGCATCCTTATGTATAGGAAAATGAAGCTTACCTATGTACTAAGGTCAAACGTATATAATATAGACAAATTAACTAATATATGCATCAGGAAGTCAGGCCATTTAAGGTACACAATAGCAAATAAGGAATGACGACGAATACGAATTCCTGATAGGAGATCACTCACGATGAAGCAAAACGACATACGAAGACAGTGTCTAAACTTTGAACGCTCCGAGGAGTATCAATGCAGACAGTATGCAAATGTCAAGTAGGATATGGATATTTTGCGTCCCATATCTCAAAATTAAGTATAAGAAGCTGCAAATGAAGGCCAGTAAAAGGGATCTCTTTATACAAGTTGCTTGAGAGACATGACTTTTATACACGTACTCTAGGTTTCTCAATAAAAGTTGCTTAAAATGCACTGATTCTGCTACTCATTGTATCAGTTGTATAAATATTCGTTGGGTCAAATTGACATAAGAATAGTGAAATACTAATGTTACTTGGATTACTAAATTTCAGTAACTTTTATTTACCTTTGTATACGTATACGTGTGTAAGGACCACTAATATTTTTACTTATTTTGAATTAAGAATTATCCGAGTACCTTATTTTTGTGAATTATTGCCATATTGAACTATATTTTTTAGAACCTCCTTGTCACATAACCCTCAATACTATTTCTTATTAAATTTTCAACTATAACATCAGTTCTCAAGCTTTTGCCAACCACGTAGCACTTGGCAGCTGGAGAAAAAAAAACTTTTAGCATCGTGCTCACAACACATTGCTTAAAGGGAAACTTCCGCACCATTCGCCAAAATACTAAAGGTAGGAAACGGAGCTTTTCTCGGCGATAAATACCGAAAAAATTCCTACACCTTCACTTGTAACAAGTTTCAATTAGTTTGATAGCTTTTTACTTTCATCTTCCTTATGCTGCCTCCAACCTGTCCCCATTATTTCTTTTAATAGTCCTAAATGTTCTATTTCACACACCACGGGAACGCGTACTACTTACTGGGAACTTAATTATTTTAGAACGTTATCTCTCATAAAGATAAAAGATGTCCCATGTCTTCCAATCATTGAAAGGTAAAATTGTCGGCTTTATAAACATAATCCGATAATTGTCGAATTTTTAGTATTTCTACTTTAAACCTTATTTCATTGCAAAGTTTTGTATTAAGATTAAGATACTTGATATATGAGTATAACATTTATTGTAATATTATTGCATAACCTATGTATATATTATGTATCGGGAAAGAGTAGCTTTAAAACGGAAACTCGCTTTGCTTCGCTGGGGGCGCTGCCAAGACCGCCGTGGGAGCTTTGCTCCCAATTTGTTTTTTTCAGAGGGCTGCGCCCCCTTTATCGTACCCAAACTCTTCAAGGTAGTGTTCCTCCTTAATGCCGATCTCCTCTAACCCCGAGGTTGGGGGGATGCGCCCCCATAGATGAGGTTTGAGTCACTTATTCTAATCTACTCATGATGGTACACGTTCATATAAAATTTCATTTTTATAGCTCAAACGGTGTGGAAAATGGGTTTTCGGGCGGCCATTTTGAATCCAAGATGTTGTCTTTGAATACATCTTGTAATATTTTCGTAACCTACTAGTGATGATGTACCTGCATACCTAATTTCACTTCGGTAGCCTTAGAAGTTTAGGTTGTGTATTCTAACAACAATGCGTTTGGCGGCCATTTCGGATCCAAGATGGCGACTTTTTCAACATTTTGTAATATTTTCCAACCTACTAGTGATCTGGCACAATCACATCAAATTTCGTATCTCTAGCTCAAACGGCGTGGAAAATAGATTTTTTGGGCCAGCCATTTTGCATCCAATATGTCGTCTTTGGAAACAATTGGTAATATTTTCGTAACCTACTACTGGCGATGTACCTTCATTTCAAATTTCTCATAGCTAACCCCAGCGGTTTAGGCTGTGTATACTATACAACAATGGGTTTGTCGGCCATTTCGGATCCAAGATAGCGACTTTTTCAACATTTTAAAATATTTTCCTAAACTACTAGTGATCATGTACCTTCGTACCAAATTTCGTATCTCTAGCTCAAATGTTTTGGAAAAAGGATTTTTGGAGTCCGCCATTTTAAATCTAAGATGACGTCTTTTGATATATTGTGTAACAGTATCGTAGCCTCGTAGCGATGAAGTACATTCATTCCAAATTTGGTATTTCTAGCTGTAGCCATTTAGGCTGGATACTATACAATAATGGGTTTGGCAGCCATTTTGGATCCAAGATGGCGACTTTTCAAAACATCGTTGTTTTTTTCTCTCTCTTTACGTAGACCTTCAGATCAAATTTGGTGTTTCTAGCTCCAGTAGATTGGCTTAGGAATGTATTACTTAAGTTATTACTAACAGTTCCTTAAAACTAATTGAACCCTTTATTGAAGGACGAAACGAAATTTGGTCCCTGATAGTTAAATTTTGTTTACCTGCAATGAATTTTGACTAATTGACGTAAAACGAAAAAGTCGGGAAAACCTACTGTGATTCAGCCTTAAAGTGTAAGTACTGTATTTCTCTGGTATTTTCCTCATGTTTAGATCGTCTGTGTATTTATATTTTTGTGTACAAGTTCAGAAAGGAAAAACTTCAAAGTTCAATTTTATTTCATTTATGAACTAAACAAACAATTGTGGTTTATGCTCGTCACAAATGTCGAGAATGACGTCCCTCGACGCGCACTCTTGTGGGAAAAAGAATGGAAAGTACCGGTAACCTAGGTCTTACTCTATATCAAAGAATAAAGGCATTTCGTACAAATGTTCGTCGGTGATTACAAACCAAAGGGGAAACTCTCTGACGTTCTTAACTGTGAAGCTGCCATCTTGAACGCGGTTTCTTTGGATTTTGGTCTAGAATTTTAAATTAGAGCTTTGTCATTTCGTGTCATGTCAAAATATATGCCACATAACCAGTGTGTGAAATGGATGAGAATTCTTACCGGAACGGTATTGTTATTGACAAAAAAAAGTCATTATTGCAATTCCTTGTAGGATTTCTATAGACGTCTTTAATCCGAAAACCTCAATAAGTATTAATAATTGTTACTAGTACATTCACCTCTGCTCTGGCTCGATTCCTGGTCGTGCCATATATTCTCCGGTGAAGTCCATCCACTCAGTGCTATCAGGTTCCCGTCACAATACCTTCCTCAAAATATTGAAGAAAATTACGTTTTTAATTTCTTTTTTTCCTTTACCTTTTTTCTTGGCCCAAATGTTCAGGGTTTTCCGGGGAATTTCCCTCCACCTGACAACACTGCATCCCCTAGAGATTGAATAAATGTGCTCGGATTTATTGTGATCCTTTCATCCCCTATTTCTTCGAAGAGTATAGTCTGACTGGCAGAGACAGCAGATTGGTATAATGATCCAGAATACGTTTTGACGATCGTAATCCCAGCGGTGTATTTTGCTATTAGTTTGGGAACTTCAGGAACGGATATATTGCTACAATGCGTTTTTCATTTCTCCCCAAGTGTTGCACATAAGAGCAAGGTTTTCCACAAAACCTGTAGATAACTATTTTTCTGGAAAACCTTTTCACACGGAAAGTGAGGAAGGAGAACTAGGCTTTATCTGATTTGAATTGTCACTTTTCGACGTGACGGGTGGCTACAGTATATTAAATTTCACATGAAAAATTGTTTATTCTTTTTCCGGTTCTATATTTTCTATAGCTCCGTTCCGGCTTACTTTAAACACTGCACATAACCCGTTTTAATTTATAAATCTCTACCGAAGTCCAAGGAGGCCACGTTCGTAATGGCTGTATTGACACTTTAGCATTTTAGAAAGTTTTCTTCCTGTTTTGTAGTCAATGACAGACGTCTGGAACACATCTTCTATCGCTACAATACAAAAGTGTTTTTCCAAACAATGTAACCTTGTAGTTACCAATTGTATGGGATAAATAGTATTCAAGTGAAAACTAAACTTATGTGTTTAAGGGGACCATCAGATCCAACAGAATATCGGGAACACACTACACATTAATATGAAAGTATCATCAGCGTGCACCGTGCCTTGCTGGCAACAGCTGTCCATGATCTGATGGCGTCTGTGCCACCATCTGTGGAAATAGTCTCGTGTTCCCGGAAAGAGTAACAATATCGTCAGAGGTGCAAAAATATCCTTCCCCCGTTCTTCCGGAAGGCTGTTCTGATAGTATTTTTGTGTTGGAAGTGTTTTAAAAATAGGATAAAAGCATTAAAATCTTCTAAAATTCTAAAAAATGAAGTTCCCGTAAATAAGCTCACTTCTCAAGGAATCTCACAAATTACAAAAGTGATAGATTCAAACCACGGAACAAGACCAGGTCATCGTGTCATTATTAGGCCTCTGGGTCAATTGGGTCACGATTCGATCATCGAGTCACCCAGTCACATTCAGCCTTGTCATTTAGGTCACGAATGGGGTCCCCTAGTCATTCGAGTTTAGACCCGGTCAATCGGGTTAAATTTCAGACTTGGTCGCCTATGTTCGGGTCCCCGACAGCATTTGTCCAATATGGTCCACCCCCTCCCCCTTGCAGTCCTGATAAGAAGTCGTTTTCACGTGATTTTATTTTAACGTTCTGTGATATTTGGAGGAAAAGTAGAACCATGTTAATCAGATTGATTTCAGTTCTTCCTGTAACAATTATCAAGATAAGTTATAGGCAGAATGAAATTTGGTTTAAAAATATTTTACATTAACTAAAATGATTACCATGTTATTTAAATTTATAATCTATCACGAAAATAAAAGTACTCGACTTTTTGAACTGCATTTTTTTTCTTCTAAATTTGAAATCGATATCGAGCGGTATGGAATAGAAGTGCTTTGTGAAGGTAAACTTCTGTCTGTCTATAATTTGTTTTAAAAGCATGAAACCGTAAAAATTCTGCGATCAATGAAAGAAATGTCTAACAAAGAGCAGCAATTTTTAGGTTGAAGTAGTGTTTTTCCTTTCAGTTAAGTGAAGGTGAATGTTTAGAGCAGCTCGGTCAGATATGGGCATCATCAAGAGAGGTATAAAGGAGTGTATGCTGTATGAGTATAGCCGCTTTATCCTGATGTCAATAGTATCATCGTTGTATTAGCAGCAGAGACAGTTTTGAATCCAAACAGTTACAGATCGTTAAGTTTTCAGAGATGAAACTAAAAGGGTAATATTTGAATCCTAGCTCAGTTACTATATCTAAAGTAAAGTACTGGCGACTCCTATCTCCCTCATTCCTGCCATCTGGCGAGTGGAAACTGAGACATTGACCAGTGACGGACTTAGGCGTTAGCTACCTGTAGAGACTTTTCAATAATAACAGTGAAAAGAAAAACGAGATAAAAAAAAATAATAATAATGCAATGTAATTCCTGTTTTATATAGGTGTGTACAACAGAACTGCCACGCGTGGTTGCTTACATTTCAGGCTACTTCCCACAAAACTAATTTTATTGCCAAACACATACGAGGTGTTATTTATTTATTTATTTTGTGTCTGTAAATGTTTTTAAATCTGTTGCAGCTGGGAATGCATTTGTTGTGATGGTGCTAGTATCACCAAAACATTCGTGTTAACAGGAACAACTCGTTGTCGGAAGCAGCGTTTCTAATGCAGAATATGATTCAGACACTATATAATGCCTGTATGAAAGAAAGTGGAAGGGTAGGACGAGATACCTGTTAGTTGATTTTCTATTAAAGAAAGGAATGCACAAGAGACAATTTTTCGTGTTTTAATGGAAGATGCATGACGCATCGTACGTCAGACATTGGTCTTGGAAGGATAGTGAGAAGTCTATATCTAATGTAACATATTGTGTCGCACATTGTCCATTGTCGTTTTTGTAAGGTAATTACACGATGTTTCCAGAGGTTAGCATGCCGTACTAGTTATCGAAATATGACGAGTTCGAATCCCGTTCACGCCAATTGAAGAGAGAAAACAAAAAGTGTAATCACACAAGAGCTGTCGTAGCTCAGTGGTAGAACATTCGGGAGGTGGTAGGTTCAATACCAGCGGCTGACCATGCTGACTAAGGTCCGTCCAGAGTTTGTCCTCAGTCACACGAGGCAAATGCCTTGATGGCACTTTCAACTTAGACCCTGGCTGATAACTTTCTGTATTATTTCCCTTCCCTTCCCCAGTCTGAGTCTTAGATGCCTGAATACCATAAATTTAATCAATGCAATTAAACAAAGAATATTACATAAAAATTTACAGGATGAGGAAGTAATATTCACTTCCGAAGCGGTGTAATCTCCTTAACACAAAGACAATGAGAACTCGGAGTAGCCGCGAGGTTAGCACGCTCACTTTCTATGGGCGTGTTCACGAGTTCAATTCCTGCTGGAGTCCATTGAACGGAATGTTCAGAACCTACTTTAACAAAAAAACGACTTTCAGTCCTTAGAAGCTCGTTCAGCAAGTTAATAAGAAATCAATAAATCATTTGAAAAATATGGATGTGCAATTCTCCGGAATATAGCTTCCAAAATCAGCAACGTACGTTCCCAGAGTATTAAATAAATATTTTATTCCCGCAATGTGCAGTAGGCAAGGAAGGAGGGAGATATTGTTTTGATTACGGCGCTATTCTTGTATTCGTTTAGTGGGAAGTGATTGAAAGAGTAAATCGGATCAGAATGGTTGGTCTGAGATTTTCATTCCTTTACTCTACCATCTGAGGAATTGCTTCTATCTTACGAGAGAGCCCCAAGCATCGCAAGAGTTACATATTGTCCTTCGGGATTTCATCGGGCCACGAATTGAATTGATTTATGGATTCTAGACATCTTAGGCTCGGAACGTCATCGGGACAAAAACTATATAAACAGTGATACACCCACACCAAATCAGTTGACTCGTAGGTACGTACGCGGATTCGAACCCCGCGGCCGATCATCCTGGCTGAGTTTTTTCAAGGTTTCTCTCAGTTTCACCAGGCGAATGCCAGGATAGAACCATAAGGCCTTGGACGCTACCCTTCCAATCCTCTCCATCTCTATCCCAGTCAGAGTCGCCTAAAAGTCATAAGTAAACAGATTATAATGACTAATATCCCGATAATCTTCTTTGTTATTATTCTGCCAACGCTAGAGTGAATATGCGTAGGATAATGCCAGTGACAAAGTACATTCTGATCAACGCAATTTGTCGAAATACAGACCTTTATTAACGTGAGCAATATAACCAGAATGCCACAGAGTGGGAGAGATGTTGTTGGAAGGTAGTCGGTCGGGTTCTAGTTTGTAGGTACCATTCCGACATTTGCCTGGTGTGATTGAGGGGAAAACACTGGAAAAGTCAGAATGTTCGGGCGCTGAGATCGTTCCAAGGACCTTCCGATTGCTAAACCGATGCTCTACCAATTGAGCTAAGGTCGCCCGGTACAATTTACACTACAGTTGTTCGTTCATGGTAATGAATACTTGATATTACCAAAAGGATGACGTTCTTCGTTGTTGCACTGAATATAAACGAATTTCACGTTTATTTACGCATTTCTGTTTGCTTAAGGAGATACAAACACGCAAGCTCCTAGCAATTATTATTATTATTATAGTTGTTGTTGTCATCCGTTTGTAGCTGGGTGATTAAGCAGGAGAATAGGAAAGCGCTTCAGGCCTTGTATTCAGACAAAACTTCTTCAGTTAGCACCTCTGCAATCACCATTCCACTGGCGTGTCTGTTGTCTGTGCCCGTGTTTGTTTACATATTAGTTCGCGGTTTGACCACCTGCATTCGAAACTGAAAAGAGTTATACATACTACTCGAACAAATCGTTACTAATTTGATCACAAAGTAACCGAATAACAGATGGTCATAATACTTGGAACCATAATATTTTCGTGATATTATTTCCCATAATCATGGTAAAATCTAAAGCCACTGAAGGTTCATACTTTATCATGACTGTCCAAAAGAAAAATTGTAAAACCATTAATATATTGGTGTGTGCTAAATTCAATTAATTTGAAATAAGTGGATGAAGTATTATGTTGTAAATAATAAAGTATGGTGTCCGTTCAACATGTAAAATGATTCTAATTAGGAAACAAACTAACTTCCTTTGTAGATAATATTTCAGTAAGGTACATTTTAGTTTAAACTGTAGATTTAAAATCTCTGTTAAATATTTATTTCATTTCTAAGTAATTGTTAAAAGCTCAAAAGCGAGAGATGTGGAACAATTGTCTAGCTTGAATAATATATTATATGTCTCTTCACAGCTAATTCTGCAATAAACAGATTTTCTTCCACATATCGTCGTCGGAACTGCAATACCCCCTATGTGGCAAATCATCAATTTTTCAGGAAAGCCAAAAAACCGGTTTCTGTACTACAGTCTTGAATACAATTTAGGTACTTTAAAGTTGCTATATCTCAAAAAGTAGAAGTTATTTTAACATGAAATTTTTCTACCGTATGCAGAATACACAGAACTATAAACTGGTGCAAAAACATGAAAAGTTAAAAAAATGCCACATAGGGGGTATTGCAGTTCCGACGACGATATATTACATATGTTTATATTATGCGTTTCAATACATATGGTAATATGGAAAGGCTATATATTATATCCTTCTACTCAGACAATTGAAGACGTCAAATGCGAGGGAGCAAATTACGCGAGCAAATATAGTGCTTCTTTATTAGTTATATGCATGTATTTAGAGAAACCAAAGATTCAAAAATAATTTCAAAATAAGCGAAAACTGAACTTCAAAAATTCAGCTTCAGGGCTCAGAAACATATACACAAATTCTAATGTATAAGTCTATGGATGAAACATGCCAGTATGGTGGCCGTAATCTACACACTACTAAATATTAGTATTTTATGAATCGTTAATTAAAGATGTGGCATTACTTACCCTCACATTAAATCGGTGTTATTTTTTTTCATATTGTGGAATTACTATGTAATTTCATATTGTTGGAAAAAAATTAACTTAAAGAAAGTTAGTGTCGCTTACATTGTTTCGATATTACAAGTTTTCATCGTATTTTGTGGATCAGTATTATGCATATCCTGAACTATACTTGCCAAAATACATTTAAATACGCTCACTAAATACTAAATTCCTTACAAACGGGCTAAAGAATATCAGCCTTATTATAAAGTGGCTGAAGAGAACTAGGTTGATTTAGAATAGAAGACAATCTTATATCCTTACTCCAAAACTTGAGAGAAAACTTTTTCCTTCCAATTGCCTAGATTTCTAGGTTCGGCAACAATTCCAACCTACTGAAACTTTTTTTTTGTTAGAAAAGGAGAAAATCTATGACTACTCGCTCAAGAGAAGAAAAATTTAGCAGCTTCAAATCGTGTATCACGCCTAAAGGATCACTGTGAAAATACGGGAAACATTGAATTGTATACTACAAGTTTATATAATTTTTAATGAAACCTTGCGAGAGGCACTTGAACACTTTCGGGAGGGTATGCCCCCCAAAATATGCATGGATTCATCACTGGGCCCATTAACCTGTGCGTTTTGTTGTCAGATAAGAGTGTAAGAAGGCACATATGATGATACCAAATCTATTCAGATATTGCCAAATTTTGTGTATTAATAAAAAATACATATAGTCATTACGAAGGCTTCCCCAGACCCAGCTATTACAGAATTTAACTATGTTTATATAACGTTAAAATAAAGTTCAATAACGCATATTGTGTTCTAACTAATAAGATCAAAGTTTCTGCTGTTACTAGAAAATAAACTTATGAAATAATAAAACTAATGTTAGTCTATTCAGAAGAGTTACACAGCTTTTCTAAATGTGGTTCTCCATTCTGACTCACCCTTCCGCCGCGCTACTGCTTTACTAAAGAAATATTGCTTTCCTTCTTTTAATTCTCGGTTCTCGATCTCGACAGGCATAGTTCAAGAAGTTTCTCTCTCTCACATATAAAATTTCCCTATCTATACGTTGTATGAGAAACTCAAAATTACGATATTAAAGGTAAACAATAATTGCATCCAAACAGCAGTTTAACGGATATATTTCCTAATGCAAGTCTGCTCCTACTTTTGTGTGAGTTCTTCTTGTCGCTTATTTCTCTTTTAAAAATTAGAAGAAAATAATCAGAGATTGTATTGCTTCTTAAACCACTATTAAGGGTTTTTTTTAAACTTGCTAGAAATCTTTACAGAACAACGACCAACGAAGGAAAGGAAAACTTAAAGCTATTAAAATTTGATGTTACAAAATGATATCTATTTCTACTGCCAACGGAACGATTCGAGAAGGTTTTGGGCACATGAAAGTTTATTTGAAGGAATTAATAAAAGGGTAGAAGATGTAGAAACATATGAGGAGTTGGAGGAGAGTTTAAGAAAAGAACAAGACTCGCTAACTAGCGACAACAGAAAATGATGAAATCCAAGTTGTAAACATGAAGAACTACATATAATGTCACGTATAGAGTTTGTAGAAGGAACCAAAGCATATAAATGGTCATTACTACAGAAGTAACCTACAAAATTATGATAAATATTCACATATTTATGGCAAGACGGAGTTGGATGGTGAAATCCAATACAGAACCCCAAGTGAGCCTGCTTCAAACGGTTAATTTTAATTGTTGGAATAGTGTTGCAAAGTACAGTAGAGGATTGATAATAAAAATAAAATTTGGACAAGAAATAGAACCCACTAGTAGACAGAGTTTGGGGATTCCTTTTGGATTAAAGTCAGAGTAGACTCGAACCTCTATATTTTTAAGTAAGAAAATTTGTGTATATAAATATTTCTTGCTCTAATATTTATGTGTTAATATTAAAAACGTAATCATATTTTCCATAATAAAGAAGTATTGGAGATGTTAAGTGAGAGAGGAGCAGAGTAACTGATTAGGATATTGTTTACATAGAAATTATATTTTGAAGTGTTTAATTAAAGGAGGAAGAAAGGGAGGATTAATTCAAGTCATAAAGTTAATGAAAAAGAAAAGAAATCCTAGAAGCGAGGAAACGAATGAAGAATGTTTATGGTTTCAAGGACTTTTGATTTCGGCCAAACATTAAAGATGATCATAGTAGTGATGGTTTTAATTCGAGGTGTAAATGGGAAACATATTATGAGATTTAAGAGAAGAAAATCAAGGAGAGCTAAAAATTACACGACACAGACCTTGTCTAGTTCTGTACAGGCTTTGATTTAGATTTCAGGCTATTCATAAATACAGTATATTAATATTTTAAATTGTGTCCGTTTAAGAAATTTCAAGGTATACTTATTTAGAACTGGACGTAATTAATTATGTAGCGATAAGCATCCCAAGTGTGATTTTGTTATTAAAAGAATGCTAAGTATTAGTCATGTTCTCAAGAATAGAGATGAACTGCATTAGTAATATTATTATTGAAATCGCAACACATATCGAACATTTGATTTACTAAGCACAACTATTTATATAAAGACAGGATCTTTAATTCACAAGTGAGAATTAACACTGACAAAAAGATTTACCTGTTTTTTTTTAATTTTATGTCATTAATGTTTTGTTCCAAAGTTACAAAGAATTAGCGATAACATTTAGTTCGCTACTTTGTTTTAATTAATAGACGGACTTACTCTCATGTTGATTATTACTTTAGTAAGCATAAAGTGCGTGTGCGTGCGTGTTGGTCTGTGTGTATGTGTGTAACAAGTGTTTTAAAGTTTAAGTTAATAACTTGTTTGCTAACTGTGAGTAAGCCAAGGAAAGGTTATCTCAAACAACGTAATCTCTTTGCATTTCTATGATGACCACTTTATATCTGGAGTTGGTAAAACTGAAATAATGTTTCCTGAGCAGCCGTCTTCTTCTGTCTGGATTCATACTTAAATTTTCTTGTAAGGAGAACTTTATGGTAATCTTAAATAAATGTTTTATTCAGCAAAATCTTAGATTATAAAATGAGACAAAATATTATGAACAAAATCTAATTCGGAATTCGCATTCAAATGTTACCTGTTAGCAATTCGAAAATTTGTAGGTTTTGATCACACCAAGTGTAACAATACTTCATGAAATAAGATAAATACAATATTTTGGATCATTGTGAATCTAAAGAGGTCAGAGTTAAATACAGGACGATATTTTTCTATCCTAGCTCATCTACTTTACATAGTTTTTTATCCTAGCTGGTAACTTTTCCATTACTACCCCTTCCCCCACAGGACGCCACTGCTCAATCATAAGAGGCTCAGGGCATAGCTATCTGTGCAATGAATGTTATGAAATTTAAGAACGTAAGCAAAATAACTGAATAGAAAAAATAGTTAATGTAATCCTAACTGTTATGCAACTGTCTAGAACACAAGTGTCGTACAGAATTGCTTATATTTTAGGATGTAATTTGTTATGGCCTTCAGACGTCAGTAGCTTAGGCCGAGAACTATTTTTGTTTCATACACGGGAAGAGGGCTCACAGCAGGAACATGAGTGCAGAAAGCGCGAGTACTAACTAATCTGAGGAACAAGGGTCTAATGTTGAGAACGTGAGGAATATGATAATAGCTCCAACCACATAATTAATGTTAATTTTAAAAAAACTTGATAAGCTTTTATTTTATATCGGCCAGTTTAGTAACTTGTGACTTCGGCCCGTCACGATTCGACCCTATACACCTAGTTCAAATCCATACACATCCATGTCCCTGCCGGGATTCGAACCCGGGGCCTTCGAGAATTAAGGTTGATGTTGAAGAACTTTCTTAGTGAAAATGTGCATTTGGAAAATTGGCCAGATCACGGGTAAAATGTTAGTTTCGGTGCAGTTAAGGATGTAGTTTTCGCTGGCAGCATTCGTGGTTGCAGTCTTAAGCATGTAACACAGTTTGTCAATTAATTCGTAGAAACGTTGTTGCTGCCACTGAAGATAGATTTGTGGTACAAAGTTTAAGAAAATAAATCTTTGTAGGTATAAATGATAACTCAGGATACATTTATTTATCACACAGGTTGAAACAAAGTATTGAAATGATACCTTTTTGTACCTAAAACAGAAAATACAAACTTAGGGAAACATACAGATGCTTATCAGAATAATGGAAACACCTGAACGAAAGTGCAACTTACCAGATTAATATGGTGTCGGGCCACCTTTCGCCTTCAGAACAGCCTTGATGCGACGTGGGATGGAGGCATAGAGGTCGTGAATGGTAGCAAGTGGAATATTACATCATTCCTCGTGCAAGGCATCGGCCAGTTCTGTGAGAGAGGATGGAGGTGGAAATCGTCGCCGGAGTCGTGTTTCCAAGATGGACCACAGATGTTCAATTATGTTGAGATCTGGGGATTGGGCGGGCCAGGGGAGGTGTTGAACTTCATCCCGATGTTCCTCAAACCACGCTGCAACAACTCCAGCTGTGTGAATGGGTGCATTATCATCCTGGAATATGGCGTCATTGTCCGGGAACAACATCCGGACCATAGGATGCAAGTGGTCTCCTAAAATTGCGACATAATCATTGGCAGTGATGCGTCCGCGAAGTGTGACCACAGGACCCAATGAAAACCATGATATTGCGGCCCACAGCATCACCGTGCCGCCGCCATGTTTCACAGTTGGGCTGAGACACTGCAGATCATACGCTTCTTTGGGCGTTCTCCACACATAAACACGGCCCGTGGTTTGGAATAGGGTGAATGGTGACTCATCCGACCATAACACACGTTTCCAGTCGTCAACGGTCCAACTTGCATGGTCGCGGCACCATTTGCGGCGTGCTAAAGCGTTCTGGTCCCTGATGAGAGGTTTGGCCCGTGCAACACGACCCCGTAAGTTCATGTCATGTAATTCGCGGCGGACTGTGATTGTCGAAACAGGTTGGGGGAGGTGCTGATTGAGTTCCTCCGTCACTTGCGCCGCAGTGGCACGACGGTTCCGCGTGACAATGCGCTTTAATACCCGGCGTGCCCTGTCACTGATGCTTTTCTTCCGCCCACTGTTCCGCTTCCCCGATGTGCTTTTCCCGTGTGTTGTGTAGGCCGTCATCACCTTCGACACTGTCCCTGGCGACACACCTAACACACTAGCCACTGCCGTCACACTCACTCCACATAACCCCGCACCAACAATTTGCCCTCTTTGAAACTCTGAGAGGTCTCCCATTTTACACTACCTCCGTCTGCTGCAGCCACTGCACACTCCTGTTCCACGACGCCTGACGTAGTATGAAGACCGACCTAACACACCACCACCAGCAGTCCGGCGCTGCGGTCGCCACGACACCACTGCCAACCCATACATCTGACGTGTTGCCAACTACAGGTGTTTCCATTATTCTGATAAGCATCTGTAGACAGAATTCGGTATTTAAATGGTTCTTGTCCCAAGTTTTGCATTTCTTACCTGTTGGGACGTATCCATGTTATTAAAATTACCTGTTATGGTAAAGGGGAAATAATCTAGGTAACACTGTAAACACAGAATTACAATTTAAGGATTACCGGAATATATCTTCAAGGTCTCGATTGAGTCACTAACTCAATACGTACAAAATAACTAAAATTGGGTACGACACATGTTTATTCAGATTATGTTCCAGTTACCAATAAAGAACTAATAAAGACTTCTGAACCAAACATGTTCGAGATGCTGCACCACCTACCCGTTCCTAGATGGAGGTCTCAATAGTAGTTCGATAAATACAAACACTGGCACATTGTCTCTTACAGTTTCAAAGATCGAGCAGTTCAAACACAAGTTCCTAATTTCACTGCTGTCACGATAGATAACAATGTCTTTTCGCTGGACATGTTCATTGCTAAAATGTTTAACGACGTAGCACTCACAGTATAACCGGGTACGTCCGTTATATGATACTCCCTGTACCGTCTCACTTCCTGTGTTTGGTTAACCAAGTGTAAGCCGTAATGTAAGCCTGTAACTACGCACTCCATGTGATGACAGCCGGTGGCTGTGTTGCGAACTGGATGTGTAAGAATTAATTTAGTTCCCATGATGACGTCATCATGGACAACGATGCAATCGAGCGGAAGTAGCAGATCGATTGCTTCAGATCGATTTTGGACAAAGAGAAAGAACTTCGTAATAATGCGAAGGGGCATAAAAATTTTGCAATTTTTTGTTGTTTTTATATCGTTCGCCGCACATATGTGATGTGTTAGTAGCCGGAAGGTGTGCTGAAGAGTTTTCATAGGAAACTTGCCTCCAAGGTGCATACGCAACGACAAAAAGTTGATTGTCGTAGGGTGGCGGAAGGTGCTGGAAGATGCCGGCCCTTGGTATGCATTGAAGTTCTGGTGTCACGTGAGCGGATGGATCAATCTGTAAGTAATTATTGTTTATATTCGTCGTGATAACCTGTTGGATGCACAGGAATATCGGAAACGAATTATCATTGAAGTTTATCAAAACTATAATCATCGCAACACACTTTCGTTCCGAGTCTGGGTACCGGTACCAGTGTCTGACCAGACTGGCAAACGAGTGTCATAGCGACAGCAGTCTTGTGTAGTGGTGGACAATAAACGTCAATTTACTATAGCTGCATGCACTAAAAGAATATTTATTAACGAGAAAGCTAGGTATTTTGAGTAATAATCATTAGTACGTCAAAAATTGATGACTAATACTGGCCAGGAATCTCGACAAGTGCTGATATTTTGATGGTTAAAATCTTGAATTTGTAACCTGTCATCTTGAAAATAGGTGTAATTGAAAGATGTTTATATGTCAGCAACGCGCACATAGTAAAAATGTATTCGGCTCTCGTCTGAACAAGCCACGTACTTATTGAGTAGGGTGCTATACACACTAGATTAAAAAAAAATCATATACATTGATTTATAGCAAAAGAAGTGGCAACTAAATAGTATTTAAAGTAAAGTAAAAATCCATTATCAACTGTGAGTTACAGTATCGTAAACGACAGCAAATGAGGGCGTGCTCGATGACATCCTCTTTGTGGTTGAGATAAAGAAATTTATATATATATATATATATATATATATATATATATATATATATATATTGACATAATATAGTACGAAGAGTTTGTTTTCGCTAGATACACTCGTTGATTAAACCAACTTTGTTTGTTTACAAGCTTCTGCAAAACGTATCAACGTGTGTCTTAATTAAATTTGAAATATAATTACTCCTGTTGACACCGATAAAAAAACATATAATTTAAAAAAAAACATTATAGCACAGAAATAAGCATAAAGTACATTTTTAACATTTCACTAAAGTGTGGCAGTGATATTTTAGTTCTAAAGACGTTCGTAGATAGTAGTAGTAGTCTTTGCTGTGAATATTACTAATATTAATGTTGTATGCTATCTGTGTAATGCTTTATATTTGCGCAGGGCTGTTACGCAAATTATTTCTAAACCTATCTTGTTGTCGCAACATCACCTCTACTGTATTAAATAAAACCATATTATCCAACCATTAAATAGAAACATTGTGAATCCCATAATTCCGTGCATTTCTTTCATGTGGATTAGTTTGTTGAGGCGACGTTCCACAAGTTTCAAATTTGTAAATTGTTTGTATCATTACGTTGTGGTGTGTCATGCATTGTTATTGAGTGGATAACACAATTATCAAGCTGATGGAACAATAAATCTTTGAACTCAACGTATTTTCTTTCTTTTGTATCAATATTCGAATAAGAGCGTATGTAATATAGAAGGAGCAACAATATTTCGTTCGATCCATTCAAGCTTGATCAGATAGAGTGAAGAGACATAGTGATAATTTTCATAAGTGAAGTATACTAGGTATTATTTATAAATACGTTAACTACGTTTATTACAACACGCATAGGTGCCCATACGGTCCATTATCGTGCGGATATTTTCAACCTACGGCCCGCACTACCCTCATCGTCATCTTTATCAATTATTTCACTTATTTCGTTACAGTGCTTAGTTAATTAGAACTTCTATAGCGTTATACGTAAAAGTGCTTCCTTCTACCGGAGTACCATCACGTAAATGGTTACAACAGTCGAAATATGGTTAAGACCAATTGACGGAAATATACAAAGTTCGTTTAGAAAACAAGTCCAAAATCGTAAGTCTAAGACTTGAATAATTTTACTGATGTTTCAATAATAGCCACTAACCAAATATGTAGCGTTTAATCCTTTACTCGAATAATAACAGTTACCCAACGTGACCTAGTCTCTACGAGGTAACAGTTTCTAGGCACGTTAAATGGCTGTCCATAACATGGTTGTGTTCGTTGGGTGCAAATGCAAGGCATTGAATGAGGTCTTAACCGCATTCCGCAAGTGATAAACGATATTAAAATTAAACACAGTGAAAGATTTTAATATTTTAAACTCCCACCTAACATCTAAAAATGAAGAGTTTTAAAATCTATCACTTGAAAGATTTTCATATGAAATCAAAATCAGCGTGTCCTTGAGTATAGAAACAGTTGATTTACCTCTGTTCTTAAGACTTTGCGAAAAAGTATGCTAAATATTGGGGGAAATGGTATATCGCACAAAGTCTATATTTACCATTCATTTCACACTTGAATCTTCTTCCCTTTGCCTATTAGGATTGAGATTTTCTTTCTTCGTTTCCTTTTGTGGCACCCGGTGAATGCTTGGCAATTTGACATAGTCAAGGTTGCCTGCTACCTACCATCATCCATGCGTTGAGTCGGGGTAAACAACAGAAAGCGCTATGCCCAAAGTATTGAGAAAATACTTAAACGTATTTTTTTTTCAAAGAGTCAGAGATGTTATAATAAAGATGGAATCTCTTATGTTTCGTTGATATTTACAGTTTATATCTGTCTCTATCCCTGGACGAGCACAATTTCTGAAGAATGGGATGGGGAAACGAAATATCATGGTAGCCATAATCAATAGCATCCTTGTATTCCCCTGGTTTGGTTAAACAAAGCTTACAAACAAACATACTGATGGGGCAGAGAAAAGTTATGATTTTTTTTTCTCTGCGTCATGATATAAATGTGTGAAAATACCATTGTGCTTTTAAATTCTGAAAGAAATGGAAAGGAAATAAATATTAATGGGTACTACGTGAAAGGCACTACCTTGTAGAGGGTATATTCTTCATGGCCGCCATCTTGTAGTCCACCATATTGAATATTGATTGATTTTCTTAAATGGAAAGGGGTCTTGTAATATATCATTCTGGTCTGGAATTTTACGAGAAATACGTTTCTAAAGTCAGTTTTGTTGTAAATATAATATTGTAAGAGATAAAGTTACGTGATGCCAGCATGCGGTTATGATACAAGAGCTTGGAAACACCTATTTAACCTTGAAATAACCCAAGGAAATGAAACCCAAATGCGTACAAATCCATATCAACAGGGCAGTATACTCAGGAACTATTTGTATGTATTTAGGTTTCATTTCCGTCGTTATCTTTAGACGAAATGTTTGTTTCCAGTCTATTGAATCATTACGCCATGCTAGCGTTCTATCTCTCACAATATCAAATTTACGGCTGAAACGCACAGTTTTTGGAAACTCTGGCTGGAGTCGCAAAAGAACTGCAACATCCCCAACCTAAAATCCCAAAAGAGGATCACACAGACAAATAGGGTCGCCAGGAGCCTAGAGTACCCACGCAACGCATCTAACCTAACCTCTAGTTCCAAACATTTTCTACACTCCAGACGAGCGGCGTAGAAATGTCTTCCAGATTTGAGAATATCTGGGAAAGAGGATTCCAGATCCTTGTGATCGCTGTAAAAAAAAAAATAATTTAGATCGAGGGAGGAAATACCGGTAAGGCGACACCTCCAATCGTTTAATTTGATCGTCAGTTCATACTCCGAAGTACCAGCTTGTTCAGATTAGCGACAGATTAAGAAAGAAAAACGCAAATCTTTACTTGGGAAATAATCTTAAACGATGATACGCATAACGACTCATATGTGACTCATACAATGTCTTTACTCACTTCGAAGTCTACAGGGTGGCAAAAGACCATGTCTTACCTTTACCTAAGTAGGGCCCACACCTGTAGTCTGGAATCGCAATTCCTGAAATAAAGACGAACGAACACAAACGAATGACGGTCGCAACTCAATCTAAACGTAGTGTCATAACGCACAAATGCAAATATTATTTATTCACACAAATCACATGCTGGAGTCACTTCATATGTCAACGCAGAAATAACCAGAAATTCAATATATAGTTCCTTTCCCAAGTTATCACTTCTCAGCTGGCGAAAGAATCCTACCATTGGTCTACGGATTTATGAACCGATCTAATCTAATTAAAATCACATCACTTAAAACGATAGGTTTACCTAAACACAGAAATAATGAGTATCAATTGCTGTCAACTTCACGTAACGATTTGTAGCTAATTTCCAATGAATATCAAGACAAACATTAAATAACTCACTGCACATTATAAATATTACTAAACACTGTACGAGGATTATCAACTAATGCCTTAGATCGTACCTGGTTAACTGAGAGGTTTCTACACTACGTTCACTGAACATAAACTCAAGATTTTTCGAAGAAATATAAAAATTTCAGAATTTCAATTTATTACTTTGAATTTACATATTGCACGTTTTCGGCTATAATAATATCATCAGAATCTGAACAGAATTATTGTTGAAGGAACAAACAAATTTGAATCGCTGGTATACATTGTATTAGTTAAGCAGAACTGAAAGTTACGTAGTCACACATAAATGTCCATAATTTCTATAATAATTAATAAATTCCGTTGATATTTTCACAAATTATTCCCGAAATATTGTTATATAATGTAGAAAAGTTTTGTTACAGAATTACTTACACGAAAGAAGTTCTAGTCCAAAATACATCGTATAGAAAGAATCACTTTAACGCTATTAATTGTGTGACGTCATTACAGATGATTACTACCTTATACAAAAGACGTTCTGAATGAATCTTGAAAATACAAAATAATATCTGAAACTATATTTTTTTCATCGGAGAATAGTGGCTGGAGTTGAAACCAAAATTATCGAACCATGTCGAATAAAATGAAATTTACTATTAACATGAAAACGGTACGCAAAGATAGTCGAACGGACATGTTGCTAATTTGATCAAGTAATGAGAATAAGCAGTAGCTGTCAAACATGGCTAACCGGGAATTTCGAATAGATTTGGAAAACTGGAGACGAGAAATTGGCATATGGTTATTGAAATCTAACGAACCGGTACTTGTAATGTAAGAATTCGGTCAATAGCGGCCCCATACTGAAATTTAGAACATACTGCACATTTTGATAAATAACCTCAAAACAAAATAATAAATTTTAATGAGTTGAGAATTCCGAAATAATGATGTAGCTGAATAGTCCTGGTAGCACTTGTGAAGGTTTTTAATTCTTCTTACTAAGATTTAATATATTGCATCGGAATAGACGAAATCAGTCGAAATCGAAAATTATGCTAAATTTAGTGTTTATATCTACCTCTTGTAGGGCTTAGGAAGTACAGATGACGGAAAGCCCAGACATCCACTCGTCTCGTTTTAAAAATTGGAACTGAACTAACATGGCGTGGGAGAGCAGTTCTCCCAGCAAACGGAGAAGAAGGCTGATTCACACCAATCAGCAAAAACCAAGTCACCAAGCATTGACTAGGGTCCAATCAAAGACAAGCGTTAGATCCAAGTCATTGCTGCATGACTAACGAAAACCTGTATAGATAACGATAAAAATCCAAAGAAAAATCCAAACGAAACACGCTCAAAGAGTCTAAAACCAACCAAAGAGAATGAGCTAAAGAGAACACACAGAAAGGAAACAAAACAGAGACTAAGAAAATAAAAGGGGAGAAAATAAATATAAAAATGGAACAGCAACTAGGCTGTTAGATGGCAAATTGATTTCATAAACGTATTTCTCGTAAACTTCTAGCCCAGAATGACATATTACACATCCTCTTTCTATGTAAGAAAATCATTCGAGATTCAATATGGCGAACTTCAAGATGGCAGCCATGAAGAATGTACCCTCTACAAGGTAGCGCCTTCCACCTAGTACCAATTACTCTGTATTTGCTTTCTATTTCTTTTAGTAATTTAAAAGTACAACGATATTGCAACATTTTTATATCACTCATCTCAGTCAAGAATCTGACTATTGTATCATCAATATCTCCCAAACATATTTCGCTCGACAAAAGACAAAATTTGCCTGCGCACATAATTTCACATCCTACTCATGACGCAGGGAAAAAAGCATAACTTTTTCTGTCCCATCAGTATGTTTGCTTGTTAGCAAATAATTCAATATTGCCTGTATGGAAAAATGAATGGACTCATTGCTTTCAGTGCCGATCTATATTCAATTCTCTTTGACACTTCATGACACTTGGTGGTGATAGACAATTCTACAAAGAGCTGCATGAGGCTGTTTCAACATTTAAAGCAGTAATAGTAGAGGTATTTCCAATCAGGAGAAATAGTAGCTTATCATAACAGAAACTTTAAGATGTGCGTAGAATTTGAAAACAGTAATTGAAGTTAGATTCAAAGAAAGCGTTAGTGCAAAATATATGTTTCAGGAAGTGGCTCTTAGATTTTATTTCGGTCGATAGCGCCACATTTTATATTAATTCTCTTTATTGTGGAAAATACCATATGACCCCAATAGAATTCATCAATTCATCTTATGAATTAAAACCTTTTTTGGAACAAAATTATCCAGTATAAATCACTAAAAACTATGGTTCTTGAAATTAGAAAATCCCTTTTGCTAATAGAGGGAAGCAGGTTCCAAAAATACCTGGAGGTGTTAAGGTATCTAGGAAAATTTTAATAGTAAATAAGATTCAGATTTGTAGACAAATCTCAAATTCTAAATAAAGTGTCGTTTAAATTTTTTGTTTCTGTAATACCTTCCGTCCACAAATCAATTTTATTTAAGTTTTCTTCTAAAAAAATCCTTATTTCACACAGAATTCATAACATCATAAACAAGGCAATCTTACAATTAGTATTTTGTTAAATTGGAATTTGAAAGTAAGATTACCATATTAGTCTGTCTGTACAATGTTATTACAGTGGTTTGGAAATTGCATTGTTATTTAGAGAAGAAATGGATTTGGTCGCTGGCGACCTTTTAACCCACTATTAACCGGCTGAGGAAAGCAGGAGAAACAACAGTTAGGACCGTCAACGTGAGCACTAAATTCCTAAATCATAAAACATTTTGTATTAGACCACATAGGTCTAAGAGCCGCCATTATTAATTTATTAAAGGTTTTATACGTGCATGTAATGACTAACAATTAAATCGACTGTTTTCGGGTGAACATGGACAGCTCTTTGAGGTATTATTAGAAAAATCTGTTTTAGAATCAATGGAATAGGGAAATATAACATGTCCAATTAAAATACCTTACGTCAAGACTGAGTCCAAACTTTTAATAGGGGTTATTGGAAGGGTGAACCCAGGGTTGCCACCTTTCTGTTCTAGAAAATCAGGGCAGGGTCTATACCGGGAGGGTGTCTGAGGCTATCAGTGCATAGGAGGTTCAGGGGTACTTCCGCTAAAATATATATACTATTTAAGCTTACATTTTGTGACTGAATGAATGACAATGTGCGTTTTTCTTGTTTATATTAATTTCCGCACATTGTTATTATTTATTATATTTACTATATTTATTATTGTTATTATTATCATAGCTGCAAAATTCGTTATATGTATGTTTCGTTATCCAATCCAAATGTTAACTGTTTTATTTAATTTCTCCCCAATTACTACGTTAATAAGAACGAAGCTTGGTATAGTGATTCACAGTAATGCTACATACAATCGCAACTAAATATTAATAAAGTTCGTTAAGAGAAACGGAAATAAAAGGTTTTAAAAATTACAACATTTTATGTTTTATTGTTGTCGCGACGTCATTGCATAATCAGACGTCCTGAGGCACTTGATCACATCCTTCTTTTCTCTGATCATTTTTTGCGACAGGAATTCATGGAAACCTCATGACATCATCAACTTCTAATCGGGGAATTCCCATACCTGATAACGTCAGTAGAAAATATAAAACCGTATTATCACTATTCCAAATTGATTAACTTACGGGATTTTAACTCCACGCCAGAGGTTGAACTTTTTGATTTCTCAGGTTTACGGAAAACTCAATTTCTCGTCAGGGACCTTAATAATTAACCCACTGAGGTTTTTGGAGAACTTTATCTCTGGACAGTGACCATAACTGACTCAGGTATGTTTACCAAATCATCGTTATTCCCCACGGTAAATATCGCTTATAATTCAGAGCATTGCATCAAGTGCTACTTATTTTTAGTTGTTACAAATACCATCAGACACAAATACAACGAATATAAAAAGTGTAGTACCTGATTGAAACACGATTCACGATAACTCAAACAATTGTAAATGTTGTCTCTTTGTTTCCAGCAGGCCTTCTGCCTTCAAAGTAAACATAAGAGTATTCGAACTACTAATTCCTGTTGCTAAATTTACAAAATTATCCAGTTCTTGCGAAATATTCAAGTTGCATCTTTAGCACTCTATTTACGGTTTGTGACAGACAAATTCAAACTGATAAAAAAATGAAGCTTATCTATCTCGAAATGTTAACATCTTGCCATTTTAAAGACGACCCATTTATTGAACACTGGAAATACTTCAAATGTTAATGATCCTACTCGAAACATCTTTCACCAGGAAATCTTGTATGACTTTGAGGGGATAACAAACAGAAATATTTGAATACCTAGTCCGTTGTTTAGTTCAGCTGTTTTCTTCTCAGTAGAAGAAACAACAGGTACATTTTTTGTTAGAATATTTACAGAATTGAAGAGTATATTACTGTAAGATAAAATAAATTTATATTAGACTAGCAATCATAGTCTAATCATAAATTGTATACCTCCAAGTCAAAGCGATTTCCATCTAAACGATTATTTACAGATGCTGTAATTAGCGAATATTATTTTAAATAAAGCTTCTCAAATTTAAAAAAATCAAAGCGTTTAAATGATCATTACTGCAGTATTAATCTAGAGCGTCATGGTGAAGATATTCACATATTAATGGCAAGATGGAGCTGGATAGTAAACTATCATCAGAGCATCTGCAAATGATTGTTTCTGATGCTACTGTTGCAAACGATATTAAAAGGCAACAAACATACACGTAGCAGCAGTCAATTAGTGGACAGTATTTGGAAATAAAAAAGTGAATTTCCTATTGGATTTAAGTCAGAGGAACCAGCAGTATTCGAACCTCTACAATTCTAATTAAGAACATTTCTGCATCTGAATACTCGTGCTGTGTATTTTCTCCTTCTCTGATATTTGTTTATTAATTATGTTCATACTTAAAATATAATTGTATTTCGTGATGAAGAAGTATTATAGGTGCTAAATGAGAGAAGATCATACCGTAGATATTAAAAAAACTGTTTAGGACATTGTTTACCCATAAATTATTTAAGAGAAAGAAATAGAACAGATCTAAGCAGTACAGTACATTTACCTTGTCATTTCCGCTAAGTTTATTTGTAGGGAATGCGTGGTTTCAACTTTAGCTTTATAACTTGCTTGCTTCGTCACTGTGAGTAAGCGAAGGGATGCTTACCTCAAAGAACGTCTTCTCTTTCCCATTCAAAGAGGACCATGTTTCATCTGGATTTGATGCCTCTCGCTGAGCAGCGGTCCTCTTCTCTGATGCTCGATACCTAAATGGTCCTGAAACGAGAACGTTATTGTAAAATTAAATAAATGTTTTATTCTTTAAAACGTTGGATTGTAAATCCAAACAAGAAATATGTTAAATATAAAATTTAGTTGGGCATTCCATTCATAAGCTACTTATTCTAAAAGTGTTGTATGAATATGTTATTCAGAATACGAACAAAAGGTAAGGCGATAGCCAGTTACTGATAGTTGACCTGTTCATCTGGAAGCTTTAATGTCGTCGTAATAAGTGTAGGTCCTTGGTATCACGGTCAAATATGGTATCTCCAATACGAGTTTGGTCACTTCAAACTACCCCATTTTCAGTTTATGATCAATTAATGGATATCAGAGATCATTGTGAATCCAAGAAAGTTTAAATCGTCAAGTCCTCTGAGATGAATACATAATAATAAGTTTTGGATCTTTGGTTAACCGCTATACCCGTTAAAGCAAGTTCCTAGCTGCAATTTTTCTACGCCAAAATTCCATGAATATTATGTTCAGGATAACGCTTAGAAATGCCTGATTCTTTATAAAAATAGAGCGAAGTGTGAACAATGATAGTTTAGAGAAGTAAGCTGTAGCAATTAAGGCGAATCCTGTGACTCTTCCTTGTTCACTCCATTTTGAGAAAACTTTGGAAGTAAATACAAATGCCATCACAATATAGATGTAGAAGAACATCTTTGTAAAAACATACATTAAATTCCACAAGTATTTGTAACATGTCTCTCTATACTACGAAGTGTGCAATATATGGGCATATTGACCTACTTGCATACAGTCAAGTAAATAATATCAAATATTTGTCGCATAGTAGAAATAAAAATGGCATAAACGCGAGTCCACAACATACTGCCGCTTGACTTCACAGAGCAGCAACTCCAAGACATATGCCAATAAGTATAATATATATGAATCAGTGTGTGTGTGTGTGTGGAGGGGTGAATTAGTAGATTGAGTGCATTTTATCAAGACGGCTTTTTTCTTTCTGAGGAGTTAATTTTAAGTAAACCAATGTAAATATTGTTTGATTCGTTTTGGTATGTTCTTCATCACATCAGTACTGCGAGGCAATAACAGTCAGTTCTCTACTGATCTTAGAATGAATTTTGTACATAATATGCTTATTATTATAAGCACTTGAATCTTCCCCGGGAAATAAATTATTACATTATAATGTGAGACGTTGAATGGCAGTTGGTAAATGTAGATTCTAATACAACGAAATCCAAGTGTGAGAGAACTATGGACGTTTGTTTTCAAGAAACCGAACGAAAATAAACTTGTTGAACTTAATCTGAAATAGAACCTAAGTTTTTGTATGCTTTAGAATGTGGAAAAATTGCTAAATCTACTGTTTCCTTGATATACATTATTTTATATGGACGATTTTAGTAACTTTTGATTCCTCTTTGTCTAGCTATTATGCGAGTGCATTTCAAAATCAACAAGCATCCATGTATTCGATGGGATTCGAACTTGTAACCTCGTAGACGACATACTTGAATTTCATCCACACGACTATTGAATAGGTTAATGTTCCTTTAGTGATAATTGAAAAATAGTTAGAATGATATTGATTGTAACTGAATTTCTCATTAATTACCGAGTTGTCCCTTAATAATGTCGTATAAGTGACGATCGCTGCATTGATGCCATCTAACGAGCAAACAGTGAAGTAGACGGCACGTATCATAGCAGAGTAATATAGGGCACTTGATTGTGCAGCAGTGTGTAGAAGGAGAACGGTCTTCTCAACGGTCTGGGGATAACAGCCTCACCGATAAGTCACGAGAAGGGAGACCTGTGCAGCTGGACAACAATGCCCTGGGAGTAGCGGTGGAGGCAAATCCAATGAAAACTGTTAAAGAACTGGCATGCAAACTCCATGTCACCCACTCAACCGTTCATAATCATCCGCAGGCCTCAACATAATAGCAACGATCTGACATCTGCAGTTCACTGCTCACCCATCACAGACGTGAGCCATTTCTGGACAGAATGGTGACAGGGAATGAAAGGTGGGCCCTCTATAATAACATTACACGTAAACGGCAGTGGGTACCTAAAGAGGGCCCGCAGGAACTGTGCCAAAACAGAATTTCCACGTTTGCAAAGTGATGTTGAGTGTTTGGTGGGATATCCGTGGGATAATACATATTGAGCTCTTGCCACGTAACCAGACCATCAACGCAGACGTCTACTGTCAGCAGCTTGAACGTCTATGGACTGCATTGTTAGAGAAACATCCTGCTCTGGTTAATCGCAAGTGTGTGCTTATCTCCGGTGCTAACGCGCACCCACACACGGCAAGAAGAACCTGTGGTAATATCGAGGAATGTGGTTGGGAGAAACTCCCCTACCCAGCGTTTTCACCAGATCTTGCACCAACAGACTTTTTTGCAGCATGCAAAACCACCTTTCCGGAAAACACTGCTTAACGAGGATGACCTGCAACGAACAGTGACCCAGTTCTTTTGTCTCCAATACCCATTACTTCTTTTAGCGGGGAATTCAACAACTGGTAGACAGTTGACAGCGTGCTGTAGAGTCCGATAGAGACTATTTTGCTGACTAATGGTAGCGTTCCAGGTAAGTTATCGTTTCTGTTTGGCACGGTGCAAAAATAGGACATAACCTATGGGATAAGCTGATACTTATTACAAAGTAAAGAAATTCTATCCGTACACTATATTTTTGCTGTTCTTAAACAGTATCTAAAAATGGGAGAGATAGTGCATATTGGAAAGACTTGTATTTTCCTTTGAGATTCTGTTTCGCTAACTTGAAAAGAGAAAGTAGAAAAGAAACAAAGATGAGTGAGTGAGTGGGCGGGTGGGTGGATGGGTGGGTGAAAGACCAGAATCTCGAGCCCGGAGTTTTTTTTGGTCGGTCCTTTACCGCAGGCGAACCTCGTTAACTTGTGTCAAAGGCTTCGGATCTGGATTGTAAGAACACTCAAGTTAGAGCGCTCTTACCATCCATACTGATTGAGGATTTTCGAATCAAGGTAACCTTAGATTTTCGAGGGTAGTAAGTGCATTTTAACGTCTTCGAACAAGCTGCTGAATTTCTGATATAGGGTGTTACAGTTTTCTTTGAAATGCACTACGAATTATTTCGTTCGGTGTACTCGGTGTACCCCACACAGGACTTAAATCTGTTTCCACTCGTACACAACGCGAGTTTTATTAACCTCTCAGTCGACTTTAGAAAGACGAATGCCAGGAAAGAACCTTACAGCGTAAATAAAATTGAAAGAGAAGAAGTATCAAGTTTCAAATGCAGTATTGCAAATGAAAATGTGAAGTTTGGGAAAGAGTAAAAATCATAGAAATCAATGGAGAGATTCACGAATAATATAAGCTTTTTCTTGTGAACCGATGAAAGTTGAGGGAAGTACTGATTGAACCTTTGGTATGGAATATGGTGTTGCATGTAACGGAAACATGTATTCTACAAGGTAGTGGTTAAAACAAACTTCAAACCTGCGAACTGTGGAGTCGAAAGAAGATGAAAAAGTAATCTGAGAAACATATTACGTCGGAAGGAAGTATTTAAGTGAGTATAAGTGAAAGAGAGGCAATACTAGAGACAGTAAAAGGGAGGAATAAAAAAGCGAATAGGATTTTGTTTTAAAGGTAATTGTATATTTACGTTAACAGAAACAAGGCAACGAGAATATTGTCTAACTGCTAAAAGCTGAACGACAAATACCAAACTAATTTCGATTAATTTCTTTAACGTTGACTGACGTAGGGGCTTTATGCGTGACGTATATTGGTACACTTCTACCAAACAGTGCTTTTTGTGGATTTATAGAAATTATTTCATCAACCATTTTCTTTTAACCTGTATGAACATAGAATGAAGCAACCAAAAGTCTGGTTGAAGGATAAAGAGAAAAGGAAGAAGGATGCAACTTCTTCAGAAGGTGGAGAAGAAAAAAGCTTCATGTGCCACGAAAAAAAAAGGAGACGAATGGAAATAGATGTT
>JAGDQP010000673.1:45002-148634 GCA_022664845.1 Lepisma saccharinum
TGTGTGTGTGTGTGTGTATAGATAGATAGATATAGATAGATACTAATACAAAGGAAATACGGAAAGGCAATTTAAGGTAATTTAATGATAAGAAGAAAGGGATATATTTACAGATCCTGTTCCATAGGTGAACATACACACTTAAACACTAATATGTAGTCGGGAAGGGCGTAAGCCATAGCGCTGTTACCGCCCATCTTAACTAATATGTAGAATACTTGCAATATTTCGGAATTGATATCATTGACTTGCTGTGGAGGAGAAGAGACGCACACACATGCGGAGAACAAAACACTAGGACAACATTAGCGACACGTAGCGGACGGCGCAACGTTTGGAGAACAATTGACAACTGTACAGCTTGTAAGTACAGGATAGGATTGTGGAACGAAAAGTGTTGAAAACACAGTGAAAACGGGTAAGTGTTATTGAAGGTTAAGTCCAGGATACAATTTCGCGCTTAAATCATGAATAAATGCGCCCTTCCATCACCGGCGTGTTGAGGTGCAAGTCGTAGGGGATAAAATGTGTATTATGGCAACCAGGAAAGATAGATCAAAATTGGTGCTGTGAGACTCGTTGTGTAAGGAGACTTGGGCATCGGGTTTATTGATAGTGCAGAAGTACTATAGTTGTTAATACGAAGGTTCAGAACACAGCTTGTATTTCCACATAAATTGTATCACAAAACCTGCAAGGTTTGGATGTATGTAACATTAGAGGTCTGGTATGTACCCTTGGGATTTAGAGTGTACCGACCAGTAGCAGTATTGATAGTGATTGTGGGAGGATTGATGGAAATGGAGCAGGTCCTACATCTGGATCTACGGCGTGCATGGGCGCCGGTTTGCGGTGGTGGCGAGGAAGGATTCGTAGAGACCAAGATATTTCTAAGATTAGGTGATGTTGAAAAACTAAATTCGGTTTGCTGGGGAATACTGATCTTGTGTCTGAGTCAGATTCGAGAATTTGGAAATTGGAGTGTAGGATTTGTTTGACGTTGGTTAGTTTAGGATGGAACTGGGTGATTAGAGCCGGTGGGTTGCGATTAGTGTTTTAAGTTTGAGTGGGTTTAATGTGTGATGATGCACGGTGAATCTGTTTGGTAACAAGGTTAGATGGGTAGCCACGGTTGACTAGAGCCTCGTGGAGGCGTTGGTTGTAAGTTTCAGTAGCAGAAGGGGTGAAATTAAGTTGTCAATTTTTCCACGCGCTATATAGCAGTCAATTGTTCTCCAAACTTGATTCTTCATCGTCTACGTGGTGCCACTGTCGTCTTTGTATTTTATTCACTCTACTATAATTTATTCTCATTATTCTCTTCGATTAAGTTTTTTATGCTTTATTATATATGACTTCAAGAACTATAGAAGCATAAGTGTAATATATATAGGAAAATAAGAAGCATTTCATTGTCTTCGTCGAGTGGGTGCTATTTCCAGCTTATTATGTGTTCGCAGTAGCATAAGCGAGCCTTTAACTGGTTGCGGCAACAACAAATGATGTCGAAAGGACAGTGAAATGCAATAATATTTTTTTCTTCCTTAAGAAAATAATACATTGAAACCACATTTTCACGTAAATAACTTCGTACCTGGAAGTGAAAACTAGTTGACTATAATCATAATCGCTTCACTGCTATTCATCTGAATTAGTTCTCTGCCACCGAGTCAGGGAATCTATTAGTTAGGACTAGATTCTGTCAGTCTGAAACTCAGTTACTATAGTCAATACTTTTCTAGTCAGTCAACATTATCAGAATAATTAATTACTCTTTGCATCAGTTCGTTAGGTTAAATCAGTGTTACCACGATTACGCTTCGTCATCATCCATCATGCAGACATACGAGTAAGTAACCTGGCAACATTGTGCCGTATTGATACTTTCTTGATTTTCGATTGGTCATCACTCTGATGAGCAATCGTACCCGCTTTCATTCACCAAAGTAATTGAGAGATATTCTTATATTGGGATAGTATTGGTTTCTTTGCGAATACATCAATTTGTTATTTATTATTAATATCCAGACTTTCCTGATTATTCAGGTTATTTGTATTACTTGACAGGTGGACTAATAAATGTATCACTCTCCGTCATTTATAATTCTTGATCTCTTATTTAAATATCCTTGTCGTTTAATGATAAGACTCAGTTTTAGAGTATCACGGTATTAAATACTATCACTATATTACAAATTCTTTCTGAGGAAACTTCTAAGTGGATTGATAGGAAGTACTTAAACTATCGGAAAACACTCCTTGTTTTCCTTACGATCCTTTATTTTATTTTACTACATGAGTTCGTCTTTTCCTTTACAAGCAAGAATACTGTCGTAATATACCGAAGTATTCGCGATAAACTGTGCATTTTATATACGTGTGTGTATTTGTTCTCCTATGGAACAAATATGTTTGTCCACATAAGGAAGTAAATTCCTTAGTTTTTATCATAAACTTACCTTTATATATACTCCATTATATAGATATTTACCGACAGACACTCACGGTCTTCTCTGCGTCCATGACCCCCCAGCTAACTGCCCGGATATTGGATTGTGCAGCTGCAGGAACATTGAAAAAAAGGTGATGGATGTCGATGCGGATTAGATTAAGGACTAACCGTTTGTGACATTTTCTGAAGACCTTTCTTGTTCTGACTACCAAAAAGGACAAGAACAATTTTAGTTACATTTTCCAAGTCCTGCTAATCTATCCGTTTGTTACCAGCAGGATAAAATATCCTGGAAATAAAATATCACGATAAAATTTACGCGTTCTACGATTTAGAAAATTAAAAGGAAACCTTTGACTGATGTATGTCTTCTAAGGTAGCGTATGTCTACTCAGGTAAACCATATAGAACAACATGCAAAGGTTTCGCAGAGATATTCAGGGAAGAAACAAACACACACGGGTAGCTAGAAACAGGTTTTAATTATAACATTTATTATGTCTGCTCTGTCAACGAATTCCACCATTCTGTCCGCTCGGCCAATTAAACTGTCACGAGAGAATGATGTAAATCGAAAGGATACTGTTATATGATAAAGACCAGGTGTGTGACTACCTATTGGAAGCTGTCTTCTCTCTCCAAATATTTTTCAAACTTTGAAATTAGGCTAATGATTAGAATACTTCCATTGAACTCTTAAACTGAACTGTGTGGGGCGTTTCACTTGCTACCTTGTTATCAGAGTGTTATGAGTTCTGTAGTTCCCACACTAGTAGCTTAGAATCCGCTTAAAACTGTAGATCGTATTCTTGATACTCCATTAGATGAAATAAAAATACAAACCAGCATCGGTTCACCATTCTCAAGAACTAAGAGCCACAAAACTACCTCATTATAATAATTTACACCATTATCTACACGATTCGTTTGTTGAATGTGTGGTCTTTTTTCTAAAATGTCTAAGGAAAAAATATATACATATATATTTTTGCGTTGTCTGTTCTTCACAAATTTCATAAGGATTCGTTGGAGCTCAAATGCAGACTAATAGTACAATAAAAAACTCCAATGGCTACATAAATTGTTGGAAAACTATTTTCCCCATATCAAATCCAAGTTATGCCACTAAAGTCAAATCCCTTCCCTCAATTTTCGACCTTATTCAATCCAAGACATATATACAAAATCAAATCCAAACTCAAATCCCCCTTCTCAATATTAATCGAATCATTAATTATCAAAATCTCAACAACCCACTCCCTTCTACTTGAAATTCAACAGCTATTAATCAAACTCCACACATCACCCATTTTCTTCCAACTAATCCTAATCGTACAAACAACAATCCTAATCATCACAATCCCTTATTTCTTCATCATTTATTAATAACCAAACCTCCATCACTTCAAAAATAAATCATCATCCTCAAAATCAAACACCAAATACTAACCAAGAAGAAGATCCTATTGAGACTTTCCAATTAATATCTCAAAACATTGCAGATCAAAAGGAACTTATCATTTCCTTACTTAGACATATAGCAAAATTACAAACTCTTATTTCTACTAATCCTCCTGGAATCAAATTCAAAAAGCCCTAGAAAATAACCTATCTTTATCACAATTCTGACATAATATTATAAAAAATTTAGAAAACTATTAAGACATATCTAAAGATTAAAAAAAACTTTTCACAATCTTTCTTTATTTTTTTACCATTATTTCGGTCATTTTCAATTTTTTAATTAAAATTTTAAAAAATCATTTTTTCCTTTGTAAATCATGGGTAAAATCCTACAATGGAATCTTCAATACTTTTCAGCCCAAGAAATAGAACTACAAGAAATATTGAAAGAAGAAAAACCGGATATAGTATGCCTTTCAAAGCTACATTTACCCCCTCCATCAATCTACATATACGAGGATACAATCACACATTGTGTCGTAATCAATTCAACCAACTAAACTCTGGAATCCTAATACATGAAAATAATCCTTTCCCAACATTAAACTTAAATCTCAATATCGATCTGGTTAATATCAAATATGTAGAAATCACAAGATCAACACAAAATTTAATAACATCATATTTACCATCGTCAACATATACATTCCATCATCTCGTCTTCAACAAACGATCACAACACAAGAATTAGAAGAACTAAGTAATCAACTGCAACATCCTTTAATCCACACTGGAGATTTTAATGCTCATCTCCATTTACTCGGAGACTCCCTCTGTGACCAACAAGGACAAACTCTCGAAACTTGGGCTAGTAACAATAACCTAACTTTCATAAATTCGGGGGAAAAACACATTTCCCTCAAAATTGAAATAACCCCTCCGTACTAGATTGGACTCTTATCTCTTCCAATCATGCAATAACTGTAGAATGGGATACTTTAAATGATCTTGACACTTGCGACCATATGCCCTGTATTGTCTATGACAATAATTAAAAACAATCAAACTAAAAAATTACGACCATCCGAAAATGGCAAGAACACAAAATCAATTGGAACAATTTTAGAAACTCATTAACTTTATTCCTAAGCAAATACGAATCACAAAATATTACATATGAACTATTAGTAGAACTTATTAAAGACTCATTAACATTATCAGGACCAAAAACTAACACCATGAAACAAAAAAGATTCCCTACTATACATTGGTGGAATGGCGATTGTCAATTTGCAAAGAGTAATAGAAAAAAATACCCAAAAATATATTTAAGAACTCCCAACCAACACAATTGGATACAATTCATGAAAGCTATACAGCTCAAGCAAAACGTACATATTTAAAAGCAAAAAGAAACCCTTGGCAACTATATTGTCAAAAAATCTCTCCTCAAACAAAGATAAAAACAAATATGGCAAATTATTAGAAATATACCCAATAGAGGAAATTCTTTAGATACATCATAGCATCAAGGATTGTTAGATAAATTATTATCCTGTAATAATCCAAAAATTAGCCCTGCTCCAGACAAACTCTGTTCTTTCTCTTCACTATCGAAACATGCAGACTCATTTCTAACTCCAATTTTGATCTCTGAAATAAAATACATTATCAAATCTGTTAGCAACACTTTACCTGGAGAAGACGTAATTTCTTACGGAATTATCAAACAATTACCCCTTCAGGCCATCACTCATTTAACTGACATCTACAATAATATTATATTCACAGGAAAAATCCCATCTGATTGGACCAAGCATATAATTCCACCATTATTAAAAACAAACAAAGACCCTTCTTCACCTTTATCTTATCGTCCCATCACTTTAATTCCTTGTTTTACAAAAATATTTGAAAAAACTATCATCAGAAGAATCGAATGGTTCATAGAAGGCCAAAACAAATTATTTTAAAATATCATAGGATTCAGGAAAAATTATTCAGAGTTCAAAACGGATTAAAAACCACCTCATTAATTATTCAGAATGCTTTTTTACAGAGTCAATCCATTTATGCTGCATTTTTGGACGTGCATAACGCTTATAACGAAACTAACATTTCCATTCTCCTCAAAATATTACAACAAATGAAAATACTACATAATTATCTTATCATATTATGGAATCTACTGAAAAAACGTACAATAAAAGTTTTATTTGATAACAATTTTAGCAAAGAAATAACCATCAATAACGGTTTAGCGCAGGGAAGTTCTTTATCGGCTTACCCCTTTGCTATTTACTTATCAGAAATATCTAAATTATCCTTACAAAACAGTGAAATCATAATCTATGCGGACGATGTAATAATTTTACACGAACACAATATTACCAATTTCCGTAACTTCGAAAAACAAATTCAAACTATCAACAACAAATTCAAAGCTTTAAATTTAAGACTTTCATATGAAAAATCCACAATTGTAATCTTCTCCAAACATAATATTCCACTCAATCTGAGACACAATCGTCTCACAAACATTAAAATATCTGATAGTGTAAAATATCTAGGATTTTTTTCACAAATACGTTAAATTGGAATTTAGAAATAAGTCATCTAACCAAAAAAGCAGAAAAATTATACAATTTAATGAAAGCCTTAGCTACCACTAAATGGGGCATCTCACCTTACACGATGCTTCAACTTTACAAAGCGTTATTTCGTAGCTCTTTAGACTACATGTTTAACGCTTGTAATAATTTAACTCAAAAACAATCAAACAAGTTAGAAGTAACACAAAGAAGGTAATTAGACGTTGTCTAGGTTTAATGAACAGTACCCCGAACCTATTCACTTATTCTGAATCAGGCGAATTACCTATTAGATTTAGAAAATAATTTATTCTAATCAAAAATATTTTAAAAGATGAAACTTTTCATTTTCACATATCCCACAAATACACCAAAAGTATATTAGAAAACATAAATAGAAAACGGCTTAACAATAATAGAAACTATAAAAACATCATTTGGTATCACATATATCAACAATATCAAGAAGAAATTCAACAAATTATAATACTTCGTAGTCTCCCCCTTTTATAATTTAAATTCATATCTACTTCACGAATAAATTCTTCAATATTTCGACTCAACAACATGAAAGAATCTTGCCAAAAATGGCCAGGATATTACCACATCTGTACAGACGGCTCACGTCAAAACAGAGGTACAGGTGCTCCAATTTATGATCCCATTGCTAAATACGAGGAACAAATCCATGTGCAAGACGACACATCAATATTCTCAGCAGAAACTTTTGCAATGTATCTAGCTTTAAAATATTGTTCCAAAATTAAACATAATCAAATACTTATCTTAACTGACTCTCAATCAGTAATACACTCACTTAATTCAGACGAGAAATAACTATTTAAAGCATCTCTCTACACAATTAACTCTCTATATCTATATCAAACTCTAATAGAATCTGGAAAGACTATACATATTACTTGGATTCCCTCACACTCTTTTAGCATCTTTAATAATATAACAGATAAATTAGCCTTCAATTCTGTCATTAATAAACCAATAACTAATTTACAACTGAACTGGCAAGATTTAATATACAAAATTAAAAAGAAAATCTATAGTAAATGGACAACATGAGTACATAATTCCCCATTACTATCTGTACACATTAATAGACCTTATATTAATTTACACTTAAATCGTCCCTGGTATAACAAATTGCCTACTATAAGACAAGTAATTATATTATTCATCAAACTAAGATCGTTACATACTACTACTAGACAACACTTACATAAAATAAAAATACTTGAGACTCCTTATTGTGATTATGAAAATAGCACATATATAGAAGATATCAATCACATACTATTTGAATGTAAAAGATACGAAGCACACAGAACTTCACTACTAAAGGCACTAATAAAACAGAAAATTCCTCAACTTACTACAACTATTTACAATCTAATAGAAGAACCCAACAAAAAATAGGTTATATTTTATTGATTTTTTTTTCAAAAAATCCAAAAATTACCATAATCCAAGTAGTTACTCTCATCCGACTTTCTTAGCTCTAAAAAAAAAGAACACATGAGAATCATACTACTATTTAACAATCTATCTAAAACACATGAGAATCATACTGATTTTACATACTCTACAGAAAGATAAACATATGAGAATTCATACCAAATAGTATTCTTCAATTATAGTTCTAAATTAATTAAATTTTTCAATGGTATCCTTTCACACAAAAAAGCCTAGATTAAAATGTCTAATATTACATAAGTAACAATGTAAAATGTATTTGTATCTGAATTTATTCAGTCATATCAAGAAAAACTCAGACTAATCAATCAAAAAAGTGAGAAAAAATGTTTATATTTGTCCATCACCACTGGTGACAAATATCAAAGTGTCAAGAATCCTATTTCAACTTACTTTCAACATCTGACATCATAAACAAAATCAAGCAACAATGGTACAAATTCGACAGAAGGATTAACTTCCTTTCCTTTTGGATAGTTACCACAAAGAAGCGATGAAGATGAAGATGATTCGTTGGAGTGCTTCATATACTTCAGAGAAAGAATGGCGTAAGTTAGTGTATTTAATTTCGTAACTAAAGCCATTGCTACTAAATTTATGATCTAGAAAATTTAGTGTTAGTTTTAAACTTTAAAAAATCAACAATTCTAAGTGAATTTAAAACATCTTTCTGCCTTCAAAAAAGCATTGTTACGAAATTAAGAATTTTATTTGGGTTTTTAACTTAATGTAATCTTTATGCAGGTCTTACGATTGTTTCATTTACCTATCGTCACAGACGTTACAAACCATACATTTTCTTTATAACGTCCCTGACGCTGACGGCAATTAGGTCGATGGTGTTTTATCTTCTTCAATCTTAAGCCAAATTTGTCTTTGATACATTTTTCATTGTCTCTAGGTTCTTGGTGTTTTTTTTTTTACACTTTTATGGAAATTATACAGTATGCCTCAGGACTGTTGCACAAAAATGTACAAAATCTGTATTTTGATATTAATAATGCAAATGCCTGCGTCCATATATTATTTCACAAAAGAAAAAATATCAATGAACAAGTCACACATAGGTTTCCATTAAAACAAGTGCTGCTTGTGGCATGTGTACCCGGAGAATCTGTGCAAGAACTTATAAATGCTTGTGACATACATGAAAATACAAAACGTACACATAATGTTACACACATGGGAAAGATTTATTGTAATTACACAGTAAGTTATAGCAGCAGATTTTCATACGGGTGCTTTACGATGTTATGACATTTGAATTTTGAATATTATTTAAGGCCTTTGGGCAACTTTGGCTTTGGCTTCATGATAATAATTTTGTGTTATATTGGTAGGTTAGGTTGGTGGGTCAATTACTGAATCACACAATTACAATATTTTCAGAAGTTGACCTCGGAGATATGACTCAAATGAGGTATACTTTACTTTGCTGTATGTTCTCCTTATTTCTATGTAAACAATATTAGCAGTACATGGACAAACTGTCAAATCCAGTTGGTTCCAGTTAATGACCAGGGCACAACTACTGAAATGGCAAGTCGGTGAGGGATAGTTGAAGTAAATCGAATCGAGTTTCTCTTTACTTGAAGCTAGTTTTCAACCATGATCACAAGAATGGTGCTCAAGACTAGAGTCTCGTTAGAAATATTGATAATCTGGAATCGATTAGCTTCGACTCCCCCTAAAGTTATTCTAAACCTGAAACGGTGGCGGCAACTCCAAGTCTGCATGCGATCATACGAGTCGTTTTTCGACCAAAAATTGTTTTCCCGACGCCGTCCTTTAAAAATAACTCAGTAATTTGCTTAAAATACATCTGATTTGGGGTATTACTAGAAGGATATTCTCTTAAACATAAAAGAACCAAAAAAGTCAGTTGCTCATTGAGTTGCAATCTGTTTTCTTTTGAGTGGTACGTTCTTAATTTTCACATTCTTTTTGTGTGTTTGATTCTCTGTATGCTCTTTTTCCTAGTGCTTTCTTTTGCTTTGATCTCTTCCTGTTCTTTGTCTAGTTGTATTTGAGTGTTTGTGCGTCCCAGTCTTCTTCCAGTCTTCATTTATAGATGTATTCAGAACGGAAGCCAATTTTCGCATGATTTCACACCTTGACTGAATGGACGACGAGTAAGCTAATGGATTTGTTCCATTTCTCTGAGATATTGTAGGGGGATTTCCAACCATATTCGTACAATTTCTATAAGATTTCACAATTGCGGAATGTATCTTTCTATGGCTAATAAACAAAAAATTGCATCTTCCACATGCTCGATTCTTACTCAAACTGAATTCATTGTGGACCAGTCATGTCCAAGTTCAATTTGTAATCATCGGAGGGTCTCGGGTTCGAGTTCGGAGGGGAAAGGCACAACTGGTTCGGAGCCTTAAGCAACTTTAGATTTGCTAAGCTCAGTTTCTGATTATCTATTAATATAATTTGTGATGCTCCGGCTATTTTACTTCTATGGATAGCTCAAGGACAAGGTTTCTTCAATCTACACCTCAGGGTAGGTAACACCAATAGCGGGCGTATCGTGACGTCATATATGAAACCTCCAATGGCCAAGGTGCATGCTTTGATGGACCTCAAACTGGAGGTGAGGCGACACTTGGTATGTTACTATAATCCTTTGCCTAGGGGACACAAGATCCACTAGCGGGTTATATGTCGCTTGAGATAAGAAAAACAGAGGTACTTCAGCTAAGAGTTTATTAGTCTAAGAAGACGTAGAATATAAAAGCTCTGTTGACGGATCCTCGACAACACTATTTATCTCCAGAAGGTAAATTATCTTTCTCAGATATATACAGTTTATACAATATCTTACTTTCAGCATAAAGCAATCGATAACATAACATAAATAATATCCCGACAGTTCTCAACTTCAGTTTCCATTCATAAAACAGATAATTTCTTATTGTTGCTAAGTTAATTCTCCGCCAATAAAAAAAAACTGCCATCTAAATAGCTTTCCTAATATTATAACAGTAAACAATTGACAACTCGCACTGAAATTCACGCTGCATCGTCCAACATAATGTGCAGTTGCGATCAAGTACACCACACCAGAAATATAGATTAACTATATCTTTCTCTTGCGTGTGCAAATGCAAGTAACAAAACTGTCATGCTGTGCAGACTTTTTAGTGCTATATAAATTGTATAAGATCTAACAAAACCAAATTTATATAATTCAAACCTAAATCAAGGCCAACTAAACTATTGAACCGTTTTGTAACGGAATATGCCAGTTTTCCAACCCACTCAGACATTCATTTTGTTCTATCCATATTTATTACCGACAATGGTACAGATAGCATAACTTTCCAACTACAACATGTAATCATGACTTGTGACATTCATATGATCTGATTGAGAGAAACAACAGGATAATTAATATTAATCATATAAAGTTAATTTCTTTGCACCCGTTAATTTTGCAAATAGTGGATACGGAGGCGTCCTTATGTTCAACTATAACCCTCCTATGATGAAAACTAGCCATGATTTTACACATTCAGGCGAGCAATTGCAATGGATAAATGAATTCAAATATGAAGACTATTTCCGTATATATATCCTTATTCTGAAGGTCAAGTGCCAGCCAGTAATTCTTAGATTCGAAGCATGAAGAAACATTATATAGTATATATTATTTTCCCATTTCGTATGCTTTAGTATTACTACAATAATACACATTATAAGAATACGAATAACATTCCTTTCATAACAGTTACATATAGAAAGTTCTATTCGATTATTCAGCCTATATATCATTTAAAATGGCACCCTAATGTCCATTTTCTCTATATTTGGATAACATTTTCCAGTAAAAATATAGTTTTTCTATAACGGAAGGTGTCTAAACCGAGTGTAACGAACCTGTCAAATTTTAGAGTTAGTCATACTATACATTGACTACATTTTGTTACGAATTTATGCGTCATTCATGTAGCTATAAGCATAGGAAATAGAGAATTTTGCTTTATGTATTAAAATACTGCCGTGACTAAGAATAAAACTCACGACACGTGGCTTTCCCCCATCTTTGTAGTCATGATTCTTTATCAACCTTATTACTTATTCTTTATCCGTTTGAACTAAAATATTACTAATGATCACACTGCACATTACAACTGTACAGGACATAATTACATTTTGAACGTATATAACAAGTAATTATATTCTAATATTTCCTGTTTTCCTTTTCTTTGATTACCTTCAATATTTCTTTCTTTATCCAAACGATGAACAATGATATAAATAAAAATAACACGAATTACAGTATGAATTTTCTTACTTTAAATGCTGAGGAATAGAGTTTTTCGATATCCTATATTCACCATTCCATCTGCCTGCATGCTAGAGATGGATTAACGTAACGTAAGTTCACTGTGCCCGTGTGCCATTACTTCATTGTAAAGCACACATTTCGAATCACATACTCATAAAGTCAATGTCGTCACTTGGTCTTCCCTTTCTCAACATATTATAAAGAACAACAAATGCTAACTTTTTGTCTTATTTCCTTATTCATCTTTCGGAAAGAAAAGAAAAGCAAATATCTATTCATATAGCTGGTTGGATCTTTCATAATCTTTGAAGCACTATTCCAATTCACACAGGCGCACACACACCTCTCACAACAAAACAACGCGTTCATATTCAGTAGAGCTTCGTGAAGCGGACGGCTTTCACCATAGGTAAGGTCGGCATGGCTACAAAATATATCATTAGCAGTTACTACGAGGATGACATTACAACACATCCATTCTATACATCTGCGTACGTGAGTTGCATCTTATTACCTGAAGTACGTATCCCCCTACTGTGGGAAAGTGTGAAGTGCACCTTTCGAAAATGTAAAAATGCCGTTGCGAATTTAAGCCATTTTGAAAAAATAATCCGCCATCTTGGATTCCAAAATTGAACTTAGTTTTTAACGCAGAAGTCTTAAGCTACTCAACGAAGAAACATCGTTCTTTTTTGTTATAATTCTAACGTTGTGAACAATGTAAAATTTATTATAAATTTTACTTTGCAAGTAGCCTTTTTTGCATAATTTTAGGATAAACTTTAAAATTATGCACCTTGTTATTTAAAATTTTCTTTTGCTTACACAATACATTTTCATGAATAGATATGAAAAAAAGTGTTTGAGTAAAGTTGTACGAAATGTTATAAGTTTAAAATGATGTGTACATTGTTGCAACAAATGATCTTACAGTTGCGCAATGTAACCACAAATACGATTTTAGCACGACGCAGAAAGTGTATAATGGAAACTCACGAGTTAAGGTACAAATTTACACTTGAACAACCATATATCTAAGATCACAAAGCGAGATAAGTGGAAAAGTGTTCCATGGAACTTCCCGAGTATCCCCAAGAAAATCCCTAAAATCACGTTGCGGGTTAACAGTCATTTTGACAAATTAGTCCGCCATCTTCGATTGCACACTTGCGCTTAATTTACTAGGCATAACTGCTAAACCAGTCAGCGTAGATGAGTCGTTCAGTTTTTGTTATACTTATAATATTTAGAAGGCTATCATACCTTTCTCTAGAAGAAGGCCTTTTGGCATAATTTTAGAATAAACTAAAGAATATACTCGTTGTTAGTTTAAATTTGTTTTGTTCACACAATATGTCTTGTTTGAGGCAGAATACGCGAAAGTAATGTACGTATAATATAGTTTTATAGCTGAGTAATATAGCCGCAAAAGTCATTGTTTGAGCTACAGAGGAGAGTGACTGTGCTGTGTGGAAACAAACGAGCTGAGATAAAATCTTAAACTTAAAAAATTGTACCTATTAAAATATATTCCACACGACTATCTCACCAATCCTTAGTATGTTCTTAAAAATGAAATTGGCGGTGCGTTGTTTGATAAACTCGATAAACCGTGATTAAACTTTGGAGATTGCCTTGAAATCACCAGGATTAGTATTTTTAGGGGCAACTTTCATAGGGAGAAAGGAAGCAAAAAGGTGCTAAAATATTACCAAGGAAAGCGCAAAAACGGGGCAAAAGTTTTGATCCGGTATATTTATTTGAGAATTAGAGAATAAGTTATTAGTACAAGTTATCGGTAAAGAGATAATTGTACACATAATTCAACGGCAGAAGTTTTAAATCTATTTTACATTTTTTTTAAAAAATCGGGAAATTTATATACAATAATAATCAATAAAAACACACATGAAGAATCTAGATAGCGTAATTTCCTCTCAAAACCCGTGAAAATGTAAGCAAATATAACAAAATTATTCTCGTTGTCTCTACTCATAACCGGGTCAAGCTACAGAGAAGAAAATTTAAAATACGACATAAGGTAAAACTCAAAAGAAGGGACAGGAAGAAGAATTTAAATCATACCATGTAAAAACATGCATGAAGGAAGAAAATAATGTTTGATTAGAACAATAAAAAGCAAAATACAAAAAAAATCATAATATTTTATTGGAAAGATAAAGATGAAACATAAAAGGTTTAGCGCAAAACGCTGAGAAAATACACTTAATGGAGCATGAAAAACGTATAGCAAAAATAACTGGAGAAGAAAATTGTACATCTAATGAAACACAGAAAAGTATTAGCAAAAAAAAAAGACAGGAAACAGGTAAAATAAAAATAGAAGAGACATAGTGAAATGTGTAATTTAAACTTCAAATAATAATATATATGAAAATAAAATACAATTATAAATAAAGATATCTATAATTTTTCATGGATAAAGAGTACATAAATAACTTCTGTCAGAATTGCTATGAGTTGAGGTTTGTCAAATCAAGATCCATTAGGAGTCCTTAATATTTAATTCATAAATAATTTTGATTCAAGGTTTATGTTACTTCGTTATATCATATATTGTGCTGTAATTTTTTTAGAAGTTACAGTACTAAAGTTATTTACAAAATTTATTCAAGAGATAAAATACATTATATAATTCTCAGTTTAATAGTTTGATTTGCAAATCAAAATCAAGTTATAATGTAATACAAAACCTCGTTAATTATCAAAAAGTTGACCATATAATAGTATACCTAGATATATAACTTAAATTTATTACAACGAAATAATGAACAATAGAAATCTTTACAAGAATTAAATACAATTATGAAATATATCTGGACAAAATACTGAGGATACAGTGACTAAAACACAGCAATTCGTTTATGATAACTACTACTCGATATAAAACATCTACTTAACACGTTCTCTTCAACATTACGTTACAGCCTTATAAGTATGGTGAGAAGAGGAACATCATCAGCCTCAAGATTACATAATCCTCATAACACCAAAAAAATCCAGAATCCATTAGAATTTACACTTCCGACTAGAGACAGGATAAGCACTCGAGGGTGATCCATTCTCGTACATGCACATTACTCCTTAAAGATAAATATTACTTCCAACCATGTGCTTCCACTTGACATTTTAGCGTATTGGTAGCATATCGGAAAGCTAATTCAAAGAACACGGGTTCGAACCCTGGTGTAGGAGATAGTGGGCTTGTTCGGAAATACATCACGGAATGCACGGTTTTAACGCTGAAAGTTATTTTCGTGAAATTCGTTTTCTTCGTTATTTCCTAACGCTCGAAACCGTTGTCAGGATAACGATATCAGTGAAAAACATAAATATACATATCATCATACATATCGCATACATATAAGGGAAAAAATAAACGAAAATAGGTGTGGTTATAAGTAGGGAAACGATCTTCAAAATACGAAGCAAGTTAGTTTCTAGCAGAGGTTCTCTTCCAACAATAACGTTATTTACCAAAATGGAGAAATTCCTTCCTTTGGAGAAATAGCTTCCATAGACTTCAAACTTTTATGTTGTTATACTTATACAACGAACGTGGCAATCTACTGGATTCATTTGGTCAACAGTAGAATAAATCTGTTCTCTTAGATACAAGAATCATCTGGCTGAAGTACCTACATCCTTCAAAATTTCCATGACTTCGCCAACTAAGTCATATTTACGGCACGAGAAAAATGTTCAAATTAGTGAACGAAGCCCGCCATAATAAAATAAATTTCAAGGAATTAACATCTTGGTACAATTCAATTGCGAAGAATGGAAACCAATATATAGACAGATGAACTATTTTAATATATACTTGACAAGAGCCCATCCTATACAAGAGTCCAATGCTGCTTAGGGTTTACAATTTGAACGAGTAAGGTGGTGAATTCAGGTGTAATGGAAGCTAAGCCCGCTTGCCTTCCTTCAAGAACTTGTCGTTTAACTGAAATCGTATCCAGAATTTGGTTTTGGGAGGGGTCCAAGGGCTTCCAAGGTTTGTCTGGACATGAAATGTATATTAAATATATATAATTCAGTCTTAAATTATACTATTTTCCAATAAAACTCCGAGTTTCGGAGGAGGGTCCGGACCCACTCCCTAATTACCTGCTTGACAAATCTTTAGAAAAGACTGTCATAATATGCGGAACCGAAGTGTGACTTACGTAGTCTGCGGTATTCTTGCTTTGAGTCAAGAAGCCTCTAGGTAGAGAATTCTTCAATACTTCCATCTTTCATTCCAGGGATGCTATCTAGTATCAATCGCGATATCTAACAGCATTCCATAGCTCGAGCAAAAAGTGTTAAATATGGGAAAGTAAAGATAAATCAATTGTTTCATATAAACCCGTTGTACTAATCTGTTATGTAAATTAGTTGTGTCAAAATTGTTCCCTACTGGAGAAATAACAGCCATGGCTAAGATTTGTTACCTGCAGATGAAGCAAAAAGACATTTCACGATGCGAAACGCAATAAATTTCTTATGAGGAAGGTAGCCATGTTAATTTTAACGAAGTTCACGAAGTCAGAGCCAGTTCGTTTCGTGCGCGAACGAAATTAACTGAGAGTAAGTTTCCGAACGGGTAACTAAATGAACGAACTACACGAAAGTGGTTTACGAACGCTTCGTGAGAGAACGAATTCAAGAAAATTTATTCAGATATATTACATAGTGCTTCAGTATAACATACAATAGTTCTTCAATGCGAAATTCAAAATTGGGAGTGAGAAATACATCAAAAAGTGACTGTGACTAGAGTTTAAGAGTGAACTGACGCCTATGGCGGACTGTAACCATAACAACTTATAAATAAGTGACATTAAAACATCAATTATTAAGACTGATTGACTATTAAACTGTAATTTATTATAATATTATTCTAAAACAGCAATGTTTTTAACGAATGTGCAATGGATGGGCTTAATTAATGCCATTTCCGCACTAGATACTAGAACAGAACAGAACCAATAGTAATTATGAAACGAAAAAGGAAATGGTTCCGTAGAAAAGAAGAAAAAGAAGAACGAAATTGGAAGTGATAATATGATGTGCTTAAGCGCGTCTTTAAATTCATATCCATTAATCCCAGCGTATTTGTTGCAAAAGTATCTCAATTTTTGTACATTGTAAGTATGAAGTTGAATAAAGATATTTCATAGTTCTAATAATTTTCACTTCAAACAACTTTAGTTTGCTATTTCGAATGAAAAATTAGAAGAAAAAAAATAAGAATGGTGGGGCAACGGGCAGACGTCAGGTATTACTTTACCTCAGTTGTCATAAAGAGCTAACACGCCATGACCGAATTTGTATATTATGTATTCTAACATTTCGTCAAGTTCAGAACAACCAACTGAATATAACATGTGTAAAGCATCCCTATTGAAACTGCAATTAGAACTACTTTCACAGTGTTGTACCCACCTAAGATAAGAAGGTTAAGTAAAGGGAGCTGCGCCAGTGTAATCACTTTATTTATGATCCTTGTACTTTTGATATTTGATGCGATTTTATAGTGGATTGAGGGAAGATGCCATACATGTTGGTCTAGCAGCCATTATGGAGTAATTGGAATAAACAGTTAAGAATGTTATTATTATTATTATTATTAATTCTTTAAAGAATTATTAATTGAGGCGTATGCGTAAACAAAATTCTGTGTGCTATCTTTGAACATAGAACATAGACCTTTGTTCGTGCATACACCTCAGTTTTCATTGTTGTTTTCTACGTTTTACATTATAAGTATTGTTCCTTTACATTTTTATAGCAACGATAGTATTTGAACAAATCTTTTGTTTTTGAATAAAAAAGATCTTCGAAAGTGAATCAAATGAACCATATTGGAATCAAATGAATCCTATACACCTTTTTAGGATTCATAATAGAACCTAATAAAATTAAAAATAAAAATTTCTTGGCTACATTATCTATAACTTGGCCAAATTAAATGATTAAGTATGGAAGAAGTATTTAGACCACCACAGAAACTATTGTTTTTCTAGTGCCGTCGCCTTAACGACATGTTCTTGAAAGAACATATTTCTCTCCCTGATTTTATAATGAATGATACAACAATTAAATGAAGCAATAACTTTATGTTTTGTGTGAAATCAGAAAATTGTTATTTAACAAATGGCATACATTGTGTTGAACATGCACCAAACAACCGCAGCTCAGTTAGTAGAGCGTTGGTTTCGGTCCTGAATACGATCCCCGCGGTGGCCAACTTGACTGTAGTTTATCCAGGTCTCAGTAAAACAAGGTTAATCCTGGGATGGTGCTTCGAAAACAGACCCTGATGATTTTTTTTGCTACATCCTCACCCCACTCCTATTCTAGCCTCTGCCATAGTTGCTTGACAGCCATCAATGGCATTCAAATTTCATTGAACAATACGTAGACTACCATTTAGAAAAGTCCTTGTATGACTATTATATTCAAGAATACAAGTTCAAAGAATTGAGCGTCTAATCAGAAATCAATAAAAGAGTCTTTTAATGCAACACATTTAGGTAAGTGGGCATTTCCCCCCAACATTCGGGGTAAGATTCCAGTTCACCTATTTCCCGAAACACATGTGCTTTTTGTGGTACCGTCTAAGCAAATATTTTTCAATTAAATTTATCCAACTGAAGTGCATTTTCTTCTCTGTGATAGAATTTAGCCCGATCCTAAACTGTTTATTGGCAACAAAACTGTTTTAGAGAAAATTTTTGTAGGTAGAAAAACTAGATATTTTGATTTTAAAGAACTTGATTTGTCTGAAGGTGACAGATTACCCAATATTCACTACAGCTCCCTAAAGAGCATACTGACTTGTTCTCTCACACCATTTTTTTCACCTATGGCCATAGTTATGAAATTACACTAATGTAGCCATCTGCCCCTTAAAGGCATCTTCCCTCAAATCAATCTAAAAAAATTTAATCTAACGTAGCATTTCGAATCTAAAACGAAAGAGTGAGAGATAAAGTAAAAAAAAAAGTGATTACAATGGAGCAGGAGCAGAACAAGTTTGCTTAGTACATTTTATATGAACCGTTGGTACACAATGTTATAGACTTGATTGAAGCGTCTGGGGGGACTAGGGGGAGTATAGAAAGTCTAACCGGGTTTTTTTACTGTCCGATTTGACAAAAAAGAGGACAAAACCAAAACACCTCTATTACATTTCAGATCAGTTCATAGTAAGCGTAAGTCATTCACGGTTAACTAAGCTTGATAGTGCTTTAAATAGTATCAAATGTGTACAAGGGTGTAGAAATGAATAAATAGATTGTTTTTGTAGATATAAGGTTAGTTCTTTTTTACTTTCGTAAAACTAAGGTTAATTCTTTTATTTGTAACAGAAAGTAACCTAACCTATTCTGGAAATAAGTTATGTACGCTGATGTGGTTACTTTAATTCTCCACAATTGTCCTTCATAATGTGCAGAGCTTTTTAACCTGGGATCCAGGCCCCTCTAAGTGGTACAAGGATTGGTTTTAGGAGGCCCGGGAAAAACAGCTAAAAAAGTAACATTGCATTGACTGCGTGTGTAAGTGTTGTAAAAAAAACACAATCAGTCTACTTGGAATTGCTTCAGAATGCATCGGAAGTGATTTTTCTGAACTAAATCTGCCACAGGGTCACAAATCAGTTACCGGTACCGAAACACTCTCATTGTGAAAGATTTCCAATTGTGAATTACATACATCTTTGCAATAGCTAAATAAATGTCAATAAAATAAAGTCCATATAGGTCTAACCTTTGTTAGAAAAAATATACTAATGTATAAAATACAATATACAACAAGTCAATAACTAATTTTCCTTTGGTCCTGTTGGGGTAGTACCCTCCGTTATCTATGCACAGCGGCCTACGTTTCTGGATGTCTCGGAAACAGGCGGGGAAGTATATTATCAGAACATCTGTGACAGCTTTTTTGATTTCAGGAAAATTTTGATGTCGCTTCCCTTCAAGCGGCATTTTCATACGGGAAAACAAAATACCTCACGGCGACAGGTCGGGTGAATATGGAGGATATGGTAGAGCAATTATCGTTCTTCTAGTTTCCCTCTGTTCGTCTGTCAGCATGTGAGGGACGACTTTGCATTAAGCTTCCGGCTCCCTAATTCAGTTCGTAAAATTTGATTGCACACGTACGTATTCAAGTTCAGTACATCTGATATCACGCGAAAAGTATCATGTTGGTCTTCTCGAAGTAAGTTCCTAACACATTCCACATTTTCAGCGTTATGTGTTGTTGAAGGTCGAGCTGATTGTGGATAACTTTCAACTGAAATTCTACCCTCCAGAAACCTCTTGTGCCATTCACATACATGGTCCATCGATAATATCTGGTCACCACAAGCTTGCTAAATCATGTTCCATGCTTCCGTAAGTGTATTCCCTAGCTTAACACATAACTTAAGGTTAAATCTCTGTTCTACCTCCACGTTCATCACGTCAGTTGTGTAGCTCCAACTAAATGTGCTAACACGGCGAACAGTGTGCTAACACGGAGAACAGTGTGCTACCAGACGCAACCCTTCAACCTGATGGGTTTACGTGGAGCCACTTCCATATTTATAACACATTTATCAGGTGACTAAATAACACCTAATTACGTGTTACAATATTATAGCTTGAGATTAAAATATCAGCCAACGATTTTTTTCTGTCAAAGGTAATTTACATACCATCACATACAGACAAGGTTGTGTTTGTATTAATTTTGTGGTGATTGTATGGGTCCATAACTTCCATTATATTCTTAAAAGAATCCAGTAAAGGTTAAGAACAACTGGCTTAACAAATCATGAATAGGTCTGCAATAGACAGATAAGTGACATATCTGGTGCAATTCTTACAGTACAGTCCCTGCAGCTCTTCCTTAGTGTCAGTCGAAGCAGTAGTCACTCATTTTGCTAAAATGTCATTGAAAAATGAAGTGTAAACTTAATTCGACAATATCTAATACTAGGGTTCCCCAAAAGTAACCGGAGTTCGAACATGGTGCACCTGCACTTTCTAGTTAGTATCTTGCCATTAGGTATCGTGAGTGTTCAATTATCCGCTCCAAGATGGCAAGCGGCATCATTTTTAAGGGAGTTATTATACATGGTGCTTTTTTTTTGTTTTTTTTTTGTAAGAGCTTACAAGTAAGTTCGGCAATTCTTTTATGGCTTACAAGAATTCTGAAATTTTATACAGAAATTTTGTTTCTTTAAAGAAACACTGCAACATAAACCACTATCATGCATTGACAAGGCAGTAAGGAATACGCATGAGGCAAAATACAGGTCTACGAGTGATATTAACAATTTAAAAACTGACGTCATGTCACTAGAAAGAAGGAACAACAACGACCTTGCCGACGCTCCACGACTAGAAGTGGTGAAAATATCAAGAAATGCCCTGGTCGATATCTTCCCAGCGAGTAAAATGCCGACAAAGACGGGGATTTTGTTTGAACCGATGCGCCGCCAGGGATAGACAGAACCCCGACTAGTAATTTGGAAATCTTTGGGGAGAGATCGGCGCCGACCCATAAGTCGCGTTTCGTCGGGTAGCCGTTGGTCCCCTGAATTGCCGGGATACAGGCGTAATCCCACCCGCCCGCCTACGTCGAGTCCTTGTCGTTTTTTTTTTCAAAACCTGACGTCAGCTTCATCTTCGCCGTTCAAACGCCGCCGTCTGGACGACTTCGCTTGGCTTGATGGGTTCCTCATTCCTAAATCTGACCCTAAACGTGACAGCTTTACCATTTAAAAGCATTGCGTGTCGTCTGTTTACACCTCCAAAATGGCGTAGGGGCTGTATTCGATATACAGGGACTCTAGGAAAACTATACATCCACGACACCTAACGACATTATCAGTTACTAGAATGTTCACGTGCGTCATGTTTAAAATTCCTGTTACTATTTGATAGTCATTTTTTTAGAACATGGTATGGTCTGTGACTGCTCCGTTTCCGGCAAGAATTTTATCGAAGGACGTGCATTTTTTAACCCGACTTAGAAAAAGAAGTGTGTTTGCATAAGTCCCGACGCTCAGTGAATCTTTTATGTTTTGTAGATGATGTAATGGTGGTGATACCGTTGTAGTACCTTGTAGTATTTCCTTTTCCTGGATAACCAGGCTAAGACAAACTCAATTAGCGATTCCGAACAAATTTTGCAGACTGTTAGAAGTTGCTACGCTTGATTATTTAGCATCCTTAAATTATCCGCCGTTCCCATGGTGAAGGGACCCTATTATTGAACATGTATCAGCATATCAGTCAAGAAGTGCTGAACAGATGCCAATAGACTTTATATGATGATGTAGAGCAGAGTATGACAATGTGAGGTCTTCGGTCGATCTATGTACTCAGTTATTTAACCTTGTACATTTCGACTGCCCAAAATTTTAAGAGTAAAGTTTCCTTTCTAAAACAATTAGAATCTGAAAATGGGCTGACGTCGTTTGAACATCAATTAAACATTTATGTTAGGGGCATCATCCCGGTTCATGATATATTTTTCTTATAGTTTTCCGGTCCTTGATTATAAAAAGGTTGAAAAACACTTATGTACGGTCGTGGAATTTACAAACCAAATTTCAACGTTTTACGTTTAAATGGTAACGAAATAAACACTCATATTTAATTCGGTCATAGCTTTGGAATGGGGAATGGAAAGTGACTAACGCTGTACTTACGAGTGATTAACAGTTTTATAACATTGGTAGTCACTCGTTAGTACAGCGCTAATGTAATATAATTATTTTATTCAATGTTATATAACAATAGTGTTAAAAATGTTTAAAACATAAAAAACTGTCCTCCAATCAAAGTCTTTTCAAAGTCATTTACGTATCTAAATGTAGTTTATTAAGTAAAATAAACTATACATTTAAAAGCTCCCTTAAAAAACAATATATCTACTGCGCTATAACATATTTTCGCCCTGCCAGCGGCAGGACATTAACTTGTTTTGTTTCTAGTTATCTTCGCATTAAAAGTGCATAAATAAACCAATCTAAAAAACCAAAGGTAAAAAGAAACTGTGTGCGTGTAGCCCGTAGTCTGTGCCCACCAACAATATTTAGTTACATTTAAATAAGTCGTTTTAATTTTCAATTTTCATTTTTTTTTTTCACAAAACCTTAATTAAACCTTTTTCATTTCTAACAATGTCATTCTCAAATATGTAAGTGCATAGGTAGTAAGCAAAAATCTTTTGGTCTCCGGCAAAGTATTTTATTAACTTATTAAATTTTAAAATTTCATCTTTTTAAGTTTTCTCAAATTTTTAATAGTATCTTTGTGTAATTTCTTGATAAGATAAAGATAGAATGAATTGTATGGTCGGTAACAGCACTATGGCTTAAGCCCTTCCCGATGTAATTTCTTGAGTTTCATAAAAAAAATACAAAAATGATTTGTCATTGTAATTCTTTGCATTTTCTTTACCTTTTAGCATTATTTTACATAAAACTACCAAAGACAAACTCCATAATTCGTTTCTGAATACGGCTGGATAAGGTTTGTTTTTCTGAAATTTTGCTTTTGCTTTTATGCCTGCTATTTCCTAGTAGTCTTTCTACTAGGTCATCAGTACTTTATTTCTTCGATTAATATTTTCTTGGTGTTTTCTGTCTTTCCAGGCGCTGAATCTGTTCCTTAGTTCTATCTCGATTTTTTTGTCTGTTTTTGCTATATTTTCTAATTCTAAAACTGTCGATTTTCCTCTGAAAAGCAAGCTTCTTTTTCTCTAATCTTGTGTTTAATTTAACTGAAATCTCACCATCCTATGATCACTCGATATTTTGAAACTGTTCAGAACAGACATCTTGAATGATTTCCCTATTATTCGATAAAATATAATCTATTTTGTTTTAGCTCCATTTGGGAGTCTCCGTTTCCGCTTTCTCTAAGATTTCTTCTCAAATGTTGACCTGAGTCAAAGATGTCTGAAGGCCATAAAATAAATTCACGTTCGAAGATTGTATTTGAAATGAACTGTCTGTTGACTTCTGAAAATTCCACTAGTATTTCTTCCCTCTTGTTTCTTTTCCCAAATAAAAAGTTTTCCCACTGCACCTATTGGTTCCTACGATTGAAGTTCTCCAGTACTATTTTATGATGAGATTTACTATTAACCAAAATCTTCTTTATCTTCTCGTATAAATCTTCGACTTCCTCCTACATGATGTGTTCCATTTCAGACTTCATCTTGTTTATTTGTATTACTACTTGTGTGATTCTATCATAAATTCTTCAATTTCTGTGCTCCATGTCTTCAGATTTTTATTTATTATGAAGCTAATGCTTCTTGGTTTCCCATTTTCTGTTTCTTTGAAGTAGAATGTATATCCTGGCTGTAGTTCCAACTGTTTTTCATTCTTTCTCCACAGTTCTAACAATCCTATGGTGCCCCACTTAGTCCTTGCAAGTTCATTCCCTAATTCCTTTAACTTTCGCTCACCAGAACGTGATTAATACAGCTGAGTCGCGTATATGTGACCAAATTTGAATGCAAGCTTACCTTACGAAAATCCGTGACGCCACAAACTGTTGGCTTCTATGTGACCGTCCGGACAATGGCCCTGCACCGCAACTTCCATTGTAACAGGCTTTTACCCAGCACAGACATAGTAATCTTCTGCCATTCCTCCTTACATGCTTTCCATAGCTCCTGCAGAATGATTACATAACGTGAGGAAGGTGCTCTCTTAAGAAGACCAAAGCCACACTAAACCGTGGGACTCACATCTGGTGATTTTATTGGAATGTCCCATTTGGGACGTTGTGATCAGTGCTCGAAAAGGAAATTTAAAAGTGACGGTATATTTCGGAATTAATGACATCAGTTGTACCGGTTTACGTCTTTCAAGGTACAAGACGAATACAGGTCGAAGAGGAAGAAGACATACAATTTCATGACAGTATTAAAGAAGAGAAATCGTGTACTAAGATAAAAAAGAAAGCACAAGATTGATGTTAACGGAGCGTGCGTATCGCACAGGGGGATAGCTTTACCTTTTTTACTACTATATGATTACACGCACAATTTAGACTACACGCACAATTTAGACTACACGCACAATTTAGAACCACCGTACTAATCAAGAACGCACAGTCTGCTTGTCTTGCTTGCGAATCTTCACACTCCAAAGACATTGGCGGACGGAAAATGGGTAATTCAATTTCCCAAGCACAGTTTGCGTTAGTAATTGCACTGCCAAAAATGAATTCTAATTCAACACTCTTCAGTAGTTTCTGGCCTCCCTCCATTTTTTTGTTTGAATCAACACAACAAACGGTATTGATTTCGGTGATTTAGCACAATGGATGTGTTATCAATTCCGGTATAACACAATGAAGAGCGTCATGCTACCACTATCACAGTTTTGAATCACTGTATTCATACACCAAACGGAGTTGATTTAACCCGAAAAGTTATGGTTGCCCTGCTACATCGAAATATATTGAATTAACGCAGCCATTTTTTGCAGTGTGTTATCAACTAGAGCAAACAAGGCACGAGTCTTATAATATAATCATCACAAGATGAGGCCTGGAGATGTATACACAGTCTGTTTGCCAGTTTACATAGTAAACAGTTGGAAAAGAGTCCATCACTGTTGATATGTTGAAAATATGTATGATAATTTACTGCTTATAATACGGGACTCGTACATTTCACCTAAAATACAGGACATCCCGTATTATACGGGACATGTGGCAACCCTACTTCGGGGGGGGGGGGGGCGATATCCAAGGTGTGTCTGGGCATGAATGTATATTAAATATATATATAATTACACTTAAAGTTATACTATTTTCCCATAAAACTCTGAGTTTTGTGGGGTCCGGACCCACCCCTTAAATACGCGCTTGATTAGACGAAATCCGACAAGGACATCGAAAGCTCTTGAGTGAGTCCGTTTCGAGATACGGTTAATTCTTGCGATTTTGTAACTTTCACAGGCATCCTATTTGGATATTCAAGATAGATGTAAAATAAATCTTCTTCAATTTGTATAACATTATCTTTCAATTTGCATGTTAAAAAATATAAATATATAGGAACATAATTTCTGGCAAAGAAATTAATTTCAGAAGATTCGGAAGGTCCCCATCACAATCACTGCAGATCGTCATCATCAAATATGTCTTCGAAATCATTGAAAAAGACTGTGTAAAACTGCTTTCTCATTTGCCGCCAAACACATTAACAGGCCATCAGAACCTCCTGCTTCTTCCATCTCCATGTTTGGCCCAGCTCCTTCAGGAAACATTTCATCTGCTACAACGGTAGGCTTCATGTTAACGATTATTTACTTATAATTATGGAAAGTGACAAACATTCCGTCAAATAAATCAAAATTACAATAAGAATATCTCATCTAATTCCTTGCCTTTGCGTATGGCTGCCTCGATTGAAGCTACATTACCTCTTTGAAAACTTTTTTTTATATATATATGGGCCAGTTTAGTAACTTTGGACTTCGGCCCGTCACGATTTGCCTTTAGCTGTTAAGTGTTAAAATCCACACCCATGCCCCTGCCGGGACTCGAACCCGGGACCGTTGAGTCGAAAGCCTACCTCCGCAGACCGCTCGACCACCCGGCCGGCATTACCTCTTTCAATTCCCATGCTTATTCTTCGGATAAGAAATGTTCTTGCTCTATCATCAACAGATGATTGTGTGATACGCTTACCTATTTATTTTATGAAGTTGAGGCCTTTTCCCCATGAACCACTGGATTCGATAGCAATGCGTATGAAATGGTACTTCTGTGCAAGATTATTATATTTTCTTCTTTTTTCTGCTTCTTTTCGACTGGTGATATTTCCCGCCTGGATTGAGGGGAAAAAAGGGAGGTTGGAAGGAGCGAACGTTTACATTGTATTTGTATTTACATTATTTATATTTGAATGTTAGTGTATAAATTGGGTAAACGTCATTGATAAGTAAGTGAGCAACCGAAATTGTATATATTCTGGATGATTTTGTTTATTCTTTAGAGAAAATATGTCGTGCGGAATGGAAAGCAGATAATTTTGGGGACAAGAAACGATAAAGAGATGTGAAGGGGTATTTCATTTATTTAAAAGATTCTGGATATTATTTTGTATATCTAGTTTGCAAAATAAGTTGAGTTTGTGCCAACTTTCTACAGAATTTCATGTTTAAAGAGAACTATTTCGAGGAAGCTATGTACTGTCCATTGGTAAGATATAGACTTGGCATGTATAGAAAGATTATTAGCTGATTATGGCTTGTTGGGATGGTTTAATAAATTGTCTTAATCTTTTGTCTACTTCCGTGTTTTGTTTGTGGCGATGCTAGACGATCTAATGAAGAGTCAGACTGCAAAGCTTTAGTTCTATTAGGCTGAAATAGAATAAGTGTTGTCCTGAAAAATAGTAGTCTCCACTGTATCTGATCAAGATACTGTGTTGGAGCAATGTCACGGTATAAAGAATCTTCTTACATCAACCATTAAATGTTTTCGCTACTTCTGGAACCAAAAGAACGAAACAGAAAGAGCAATCCTGAGATGTATGGATGTATATTAGCCGGGGCATCATTTCACAAAAATAAAGGTATTAAGAGCAGCGAGCTACTGTTACAGATATGAGGCAAGCAACGAGTGAAACAAGTTACTACGATATTATTCTTTATTATTACAATTTTAGTACATTGCAGTCCATAGGATGGGTTTGTGGAATACACCCTCATCGCCCTAAGTCTACTTTGCACCAAGAGAAGTGATATGCAACTTATAGCAGGGTTTTCTTCCAAGGCGATGATTCCCTTCCCGTTATTACCCTCAGCGTAAGATCATCGACCTAGTTATGTGCAACCGTCTGCACCGATGAGAAGACGCCCTGAGTTGTCGGTGAGAAAAACCTCGTAGATCCTTTGGTGACCTACCTCAGGGGTATAGGGCATCAAAGAATCCAAAAGTACTCGCGCTGACATTCAGAACGCCTTCTGTTCGGAACGGGGGTATTCCGAACATTAAAAATATTTCTTACAAGGCTTTGTGTATTTTTAAGACTAAATCATGTCAGTAAAATCATTGTTTAAATTATAACCATGACAGACCAAAAACTACTATAAAGAGAAATTAACAATAACAATTTGCACTGTCAGCTTTATTTTCTTTAATTTTGTATAATAAAATATGTTCGTTGCTTTGAATAGCTTCAAATAATAACATTACCATCTTAACATATTACGAAAAGACAATGCAAAGTTAATCCCCCGATATAATTTTGTTCAACAGTTTCAGACCAACTTGATGAAATAATGTTCTCACGGATGACAAGTTGGGGCGTAGTCCGCAACTGGGTAGTTCCTTTCAATATGCAGTGAGGACAGAATGACCTCAAAATTATCCAAAATCGTCTTTTTTTATTCGGGCCTTTCTAATTACATTTTTTAAACATATGGCGCGAATAAACATTCGTTTCATACTTTTCTCAGTTTGTGATATAGAACAGGGATCTTCAAAGTACAGACTCTGGTCCGTACCCGGACTACTAAGATTTAATACGAACGTCAATGTGAGTTTACTTCTGGGCTTTTAGTATTTATTTTTGCTCACGTCCTGTTTCATACGATGTCATGAGTAATGCGTCAATGTATTATAGGTACACAATTCACTAGTTAAATGCAAGAAAAAGCATACAGATGTAAAGAAAACAGACAGTGTCGGGGGATCTGTGACAGGATCTGACACTGAAAGATACGATAGAAAGCATACAGAAAAAACATACAGATTTTCAGATTTCTTTGAAGGTGTTTTGGAAGTTTCGCATCAGCGTTGAAAATTTTCGTTATGCAACAGTGCACAACACATTACTAAAATCGACACTTTTGTGTCCCCGTCGCCGTATTGTTTGGTTGTCATGAAGTGTTTTGTGTGTTTATGATAAAGTTAAGACCCATTTTAATGCAGTTCTTACAGTTTGGACTGAATTTAATCTATGAAATGCCCCCAAAATGCCTAATTTCATAAAAAAAAAAGTTTTTCTACAAGAATTCCGGGCGAACAGTTTATGGTTTAGAACAGTGGTCCTCAATCGGCACACTATCCCTGGTACTGCGTTCCGGCGGCACACTAACGTACGAGCAATAGTACAGGAAACTTGGTCACTTTTTTCTTTCTTTAAAAATCAATTTCATTTAAGATAGAAGAATTTATTAATTAACCAATAATTTCCCTATGAAATAAATATGTTTATTCTTATGAATATTTTTTCTTGTTCCTTTTTCAAAATAAGTATTGAGTGAAATTATTTGAATTAGCTACTTGTAAGAGCAAAATTATAAAGGCTCAGAAGATTCGCGGCACACCTAGCAAATCTCGCGGCATATCGGTTGAGAACCACTGGTTTAGAGTTTGAAGCCGCCATGTTTTGTTTTGATTCTTTGAACAAGTCCAGTTCTTCGTTGCTTTCAATATATATTATCTACGAAAATAATCCCGAGGTCACCACTTTGAAGTGGCTGGACAACGAGCTCATCCAAAGTCTGCCTTACAGCTTTTAGCTCATTCACCTTTTATTTAAGTGAGTAGTCGCATTTTCAACATGATGTCCTGCCTCGATTTTAGCATCGCAAGAACAAATCCATCCTTCGCTTCGCTTCCAAAGATTGACAAAGAAGTTTCACTTACAAATTTGACTACTATTTCCACTCCCTGGTTGCGACATAGGAAGCAACGAATATTATCGTCACCTACAGCAGAATTACTTGCAGTACTTCTGAAATTACATATTTCTTTAAAGGAGATTCAGTAATACAGTATATTGTGGTAATTCTAACGCTCCAATCTGACTTCTGGAGGAAGAAACTCATGCAAAGTGGTTTGTTTCCTGGCATTTCTTGCTTCTTTATTCTCCTTCAATCGAGTATTCTGATTTCTGATTGTTGTCAGTTAACATTGGGATTATAATGCTATCTGGGTGCGTGAGAAACTATATATATGGTTTGCACCACTTTGATACCGAGCGGCCGTACCTTAGTTTCTACAGCCTTGGCTTAGCTATTGCAAGGTCATGGGAACGATCCTTATGCCTTCCAGTCTGACTGAGGGCTTTCCAGGTCTTTCTTCTGTTATAACAGGCAAATGGTGGGATGGTTCTTAAACTAGTTTCTGCCCGACTACCTTCCAACATCCTCTCCCCACTCTATTCGGGCCTGAGCCAGAGGTATTTAAATGCTGTGTATAAATTTAAATGCAAAGCACGACTTTGTAGACGATGCCACAAAGTTTAGAAGACAGGAAGCTTGAACGTTGAATGAGGTTCGATAAATGCCTGGAATCTGGATCCTTCCCAAATAGACGGAATCAAACCAAACGAGAGCGTAGACTTGTATCACGAAATACCTCAAGTGATAAAATGCACCGTCGTGAGCCATTTCGACTGAAGTATCGGTCCTGGCTTCTTACGGGCGAGTTTGTTTCGCTACTTACCATCGAAAACCGCTTCGCAAATTTCTAATAAGTGTTCTTGATAAGCGTGTCTGATATATTATCGACCCGGCCAACTCGAATTCGTTCGAAAGAGCAAAGAGGCAAGTTCTCACATGTAACAATTGCTTCACCTATTGTTCTGGCATGCGTTTTGGGCCCTTTTGTTGTTCCGTCTAATCGTTATATTATGCCTTTGCGGAAGCATATTTAAATGCAACAAGAAACCCGCATTTTTCACGATAGGAGCCTATAGTAGTTTCAATCAAATGAACTACACAATTTTGTCTTTTTTGAGTACACCGCTGTCCCATCGTAGCCTAAAACCCGAAGAGGAGAGAAATCAATTTTATTATCATTAAGTTAGTCAACGATGCTCCTGACTGCTTCGTGCGCGTACGATGACTCTGGACTATAGCGGAGCAGATTAAAATTTAGTCGGTGGAGTGTGGACGGAAGGACTAACACACCTTGAATGCGGCACTGGTAACTAGCCTCAGACAAAACATTTATATCGTCGCTTCAAGTTCGTTGGCTCAATACATGAGTAATTCCGCATTGAACATAAATACCGAGACAACAAGGCTCCAGGAGAGAAAAGAAAGATGGAGTCGAGCTAGACTAGAACCCGTATAGGATAACTTGCGAAATCCATTCCAAAACTACTACTATTAGCAGGTCCGACTGTCCGTGGGACTGTCAACTCATCCAAAGCTATTTTGATGCTTTGGACTTTGCAGAGCCAGTCATTGTGAGGGACAGAATGTTTTGGGCATCACTTTAAGAATAGTGAGGCTAGCTCCCTTGGTTGACTTGGAGCCTTGTTGGAGACTGGAATGTTTGAGCCCAGCGGCCACTGTCTGAGTACTGGTTACCGGTAATTGGAAATCTGATTTGGAATGCTTTGTTTGAAACCTCATTGCTGCTGGAAGGGTCTGTTCTGTCCGACCTCTCATGATTAATTGAATCTGCTATATTTCTTGGATTCGAGTTTGTTATTCTGTTAACTCCTAGTGCCAAACTTCCCAATTTAAATGTCTACCTTTCAGCTACGTAGTCCCAGAATATCCATCCATGTGCTCTCTGCTTCAAGGTAAGGTTTCCCTCAGGTTCACGAGGCGAGCATTGCGGAAGGGTATCCAAACCTCCTCGATCCCGGTTGGTTGGAGGCTACAATATACCGCGTCCTTGGCTCTTCGATTAAAGTGATATGAGGCGTATGCGCGAACAAACGTCTATGTGACATTTTTCTGCAAGTGGAGTCATTTAGTAAACAAAGGTCTCTGGTGGATCGTTGATACATATTTGCACTTGGTTTGAGTACATTGCAACAATTAGCCTCGATATTCGGAAAATTCTGGAGGAAAATGCACTACAAAAGCCGTGAACCAAAAGGCTATGTTACATGCTCTTTCCATGAGTGAGTGCAGCCGTAAACACTGTGTTGGATTGATGGAACAGATGTCTGTTACATCATACAGCGGCACTTCCTTTTCGTTTTTCTCAATATACCCTAGACGCATGATGTAACGTATACGTTTGTTCGCGCATACGCGTCATACGTTCTGAATTTCTGGATTTTATGTAAAAGCGATAACATATATTTTCTTTGGATGTAAATAAAAAAAATCGTTTCTACAACCGAATCTTCCAGCGAGATTTCGTCAGTTTTCAAATGAGCAGGAACTACTGATACTGATACAAAGTAAATAATTGTAAATTGTTTCTGCAAGTGTTTTAAGCAGAAGACATTGAAATTTTGCACAACGTTGGATACAAATACACCTTAGAAGTCATAATAAGTAATAACACGTCATTAGCCAATGCTTAAACAGTATTAAGATGAAATAATAATCCACATTATAATATTTCAGCCAAATTATTTTTTTCATTTAGGGGGCATTTTGAGGGCATTTCATAGATTAAGTAAGACTAAAACTGTAAGAAGTGCATTAAAGCGGGTCCCAATCAACTCGTTTATCATAAATATACAAAACAAATTCATGCCAAAAAAAAAAATAAGGCGATGGTGAGACTAAAGAGCAAATGTTAGTAATATGTTGTGCGGGGTTGTATAACCAAACTTCTCAAAGCCGATGTGGAACCTCCGAATTTTTTTTAAAATCTTAAATTGCTCACACGAGATCTCTGCCACCAAAACAAACTTTTTGCCATTAAAGCAATTTTTTTTTCGGGACACCTTACTGCAGATCAATACGAAAATTCTATTGTTTGGCTTGCACCTTGAGACACAAAAAAAATGTTTCATGAATGGTATTAGAAGGGTTTGAACTTTTGCCTCTTCTCTAGTATTAAAACCGTAATAAGTTATTAGAAGTAAATGCGGCTAAAGAAAATTTGTAACTTCGTTGAAGGTTTAGAGCCAAAATAATCCTCCGTGCTACTGTGATCTCATCGACAAATTTTATAACAAGGTATCTACGCTTACACTGCGGCAATGTTCAAATTGCTTTCCAACAATACAAAAGAGAGCTATGCAGCTGCACTTGATATAGTGTCTAATAGTTTTTATCATACTTTTAACCTGTAAAGATAAGCAAATCCTCCATGGGTAAAATAACTATTTCATTACTAGCGAGTAGTAAATTTATTTTATTTTCTAACTTATGTATTCTTGATAATTATAGCGCGTACTTTCTCTTTTATCTTTAGATTTGTCAGGAAGAAAAGAACAAATACTGGACTCACGGCAACTAACAGAAATTCAAGGTCGTGTAAATAAAGGTGAAAGGATGGAACATAAATAACTTAGAGATCAGTAACGCTCAAGAAAAAACTCAATATACTAGAAACAAATCTATGATTGTCATTTTTCTTTAAGTCTTCCTTGAAACTAAATATAAATAATGAGGAAAAGATAAAACAAGTAAGGTGCGGTTTAACTCATCATAAAAAGTTAACACGTACAGCCATGGATATTGAAGAACTGTACAAAAACAGAAAGATGAGAAAGCGACACCATGTCCACCAAAAGGAACGTAGGTTGGAAGAAAGCGACAACACAGAATCCTCTTTTATAATTTTTGATCCAATGACCAGTTATGAACTTGAATTTGACCCAACAAGTCCAATAACTGATTATCGGAATATTCCTGGTCTTATTTATGTAGACGAACATCTCGGTCCAAAAAATCACAAAAGAAAGTTTACTCATCACCACAGCGATGACAATGCGTCGCACAAACATCGTCACCATCGGTATCATACGTTTAAAAGAAAGAGAAGCAGAGAAGAAAATCTTACTTCACAAACTCGAATAAAATCGAAAAATACGACTTCCTCCAAAATGCCGAGCTTTTATGCGGCAAATCTTCAGAAGCATGGTAAAAAAGGAAATACGTTACTTCATAGTTTTGCAGACTCGGAAAGAGCCTCTATTAATACAAAGAAAGATTACGAGAAAGTCATCCAGGTCACTGAACGAACGTTATGTGAAGAGGAACAAAAAAGTGTGGAGGTTATTTATGATACCCGCTTCAAATCAACTGTTCCATCCAAATTTAAGAACAAATCCACAAATAGTGGAAACAAATACGATGAGGCAAATCACAGTAAAAAGGTTTCAGTGAATTCAAACACTTCTCGTGTTGTTGTTTCAACTACTGGTAACATTAGGTCAGAGAAAATTAATTTTGGTACCGGATTGGTATCAACTGCCTCTAGCAGTAACTATGGACTAAGTAAATCTACAATAGACAAGAATTTTGGAAAATCCGCTGATTATCGTGTCAAAATACATACAAGAAGAATTCTTAGTAGAAAGTCCCATGATTGTTTGACAAGAGATAAAGATCAGGTTAAGTTAGGTCATGTTACGAAATATAAAAATTATCCTAGAGACATAAAAGACGAACGTAAAACTCCAAGAAATGGGAGAGAACATAGACAAATAATGACAAGGAAGCAGCTTGAATTCAATAGGAGAAAACTAGAAATGAGAACACAACAACCATTTTCAAGAAACATTAAAGTATATAGGCACAGATTACCTACTGGCAAAAAGCTAGTATCTGCTATAAAGACGAATAGTCACGTAAAATTAGAATCATATTGCAGAAACGTTTGCAATAGAAGAGAGATACAGAAAATGTCAATCCGAGAATGTAAGAAGAAGAAATTAAAACCAGAAAGAACAAAAATGTTTTCTGAAAGTTTACCGGGTTATAATGATGAACTAAAAGATCCTCCAAGCAGAACAGCATTTCATAAAATTCACTCCAAATTTCGACCTCCCTTAACTCCAGATATTTATGGAAGAGAAAGAGTACCAGAGAATAAAAGTAAACCAATTAATGAACCATATTATGATGAAGAGAGCAATTTGGAAAGAAAACCTCCTCTATTTTGCGAGAAAAACACTACTCAGGAAAAGCAACATGTGAAATATAATCAAGCATTAGAAAAACATAGAAGGCCAATGTCTATAAATTCACAAAAAAGGACAGGAAAATTCAAGCCCAACTCCACGCATGACTTAAAGAGTGAAAGAATGTTATTCACTACTCTCACGGAAGAATATCATGGGTCAGAATTTCTTCATAATTCTAAAACACAACACATTAAGTCTGCAAAATATCCGGAAAACAACTTGAAAGGATCTTTCATTTGTTCAAATCAGAAACAGATATGTTCAAATACATCCGACATCAGAAAGGAAACGAAAAATCTCTGCGGTACCCATAAGATTTCAGAAGTAATGGACACTCAGAAACCAAAGGAGAATTTGAATGCCAATCGTGTCTCGCCTAATTATGTTAACCATAAAGATGAGCCAAAACCTCCAAAATACAGGACAAGCGAGGGAAAGGAATATTCTGTAGGAGTTATTTTCGATAGATTATGCGATACTCCTAGCGAAATTGAAATATTTCGAAAGATGTTACAAAATTCCACTGCATGTGATAATGTTCACACAAGTCCCTCTGTGAAGAAAGGGCAAATTCAAATTCATGAATCAACTAACACGGATCAAATTCAATGCCCTGTTGGAAATTCTTCAACAAAGATTCAAACTGAACATTCTGAACATAAATCAGAACCTGAAGACCTTAAGAAATCATCGAATTTTCGAAAAAATAGGATCTCCTCTGTGGTAAATTGTGATATGTCTAAAGAAATATCGAAGTTACCAACTACTAAACCGAGCCAAAGGGACAGCATTAAAGTGAATGATGTCCAAAGATGTAGTTTCTCTCCCCCTTCAATTTCCCAAGACCAGAAGAAAATAACTTTTTATCAAGATACATCCAATGAGATATTGTGTCAGCTCAAGGATGTTTCAAAAAATTATGTTTGCAATAATATCTCATCCCATGCGTCTAACGAATTTAAATATAAAACGGTCACAAATCCAAACTGTACTGTAGATTTGACACCTCGTGATGATGATGTGGCTAATATAATTAACTATGCTGAAGTTGAAAGAGTTGATGCCAACACACAATGCGAAACTAAAGAAACCGATGACCATACTTCTTGCGAAGTTGATGTTTCTAGATTAGATGCCGTCAAACATGTGAAGATATTGAAAGATAAAACCAGTTATGACAGTACTAGTAAAGCATTTGCAAAAGACGTGTGTGGAGAAATAATACGCGTGAATGATCCTGAAGTACGTTTTATGCTAGAAAATGAAAATATTGGGCGAAAAAATGAAAATTCAATGATGAAAAAGGATATAGGGTATCTAAAGTATAGCAACTTGGAAATGCGTAAGTCTTTAGAACGCATAACTGAATCTGATTGTAGTAAAAGTTTAATTACATTTTCACTCATGCACGAAAATATAGGTTCCAACATAGAGGAAAAATTATCAGAAAGAAAATTGGAAAATAATGGAAAAGTTGAGAATAAGTTGTGCCCTGAAAGTATTGCAGAAACCAAAATGTCTTTATCTAAGGATAAGGGTATTGCGAAAGAATCTCTAGACACAAAGAACAGTATATTTCATTCAATAATTCATAGTGACTTAGGATCCCGTACATTAAAATATTTGAAAAAATGTAAATTTATCAAAGAAGATTCTAAAAGCACTATGAAAATTCAACATACAGAAACAAGGTTTCAAGAGATAGGCAATTGCTTGTTGAAGACAAATATATCTTCACGTGATTTTGAACCTATTAATGATCCAAATGCACGTCTGATTTGCATGCCCATGAACACATGCCAAACACTTTCAACTTTTACTAGGAACAATAAATCCCAACTTCCTTCAAACCTTCTTCCTCATAGAGTTGATCGTAAAACTGTTTCTCTACCGAATCAATGCAATCACAGAGAACTTTCAACAGGAGAACGAAAGCAAAAGAAAAGTGCAAATCCGACTACTTTTAGGGACAAGGAAAATGCACAGAACATTAAAATAAAAGAAACTTCAACGAATACCTTGAATTATACTCAGGTAAGTAAGTTTATATAAAAAGAGAACAAGTCTAGAATAGCAAAGACGTATGCGCCAATTGTTTCTTTAAAGAAAAATGCACGTAAAGTTTCGCAGCGCCATAAATTCCCTCAGTGCTGCTTGTATTTCAAGTGCAATTCCACTCATATCTGAGAGGTATAAACCAATGGCAATCTAAGTGATTATAGCTGAAGGTTCATAAAATATGTTGATACACAAAAGTAAAAAATTAGCATGTTGGCGCATACACCGTTCCTATTCTAGAGGTATCATATAGAGAAATCTACTTAGGTAGTTGTTAGCTATGTTGATTTAATAGATTCAAGGGTTTCAAACAGCCTATTATAAAAATTAGGTCACCTTTTTACCACTAGGAACCAGATGTTTAGAATTTTATAAACATGGTTTTAGGCTCATTAAATAGTTGGTTTAGCCTACTTTAGGATTTTCATTTTTTCTACCATATATGCATTAAACTGACGAATATTTTCATTGAAGTGAAATAAGTAACAAATACATTTCAGTTGCAAATACCTTGCTATGTTAACGATTACTGAATATAAAACAAAGAATAAAGTTTTAAAAATTCAATATTCAAAGTTTTTATTTTTTCAATATTCAGTTAAAGATTACCAAACAGAACAAAACTTGGAGTAGGAGTCAAAAATAATCTCCTCTCTATATTAAACATTAAGTGCACTGCCTTTTTTTACGTTAAATCCTAAACCCTAATATGTTGGATCGCAGCAACAATTACATTTCTTTTGACGCCGCATTCATTGTTAAGTTATGTTAAAACGAATAGTTTCACTTTGATAACGCAGGCAATATACTTCGCTACGCAATTACCAGCTTCGCGGTACATGGCTACTCCTATATAGTCTCCAAGACTTCCATACGCCCAACGAAAACAAGAATATAATTGAATTGAATTTTATTTTAGTCCTTTAGACAACTTTGGCTCAGGCAGAACGAAAACAAGAAAACAGCATAAAGTGAAAGAGAGCTATAAAACAAATGCACATTCCTGCACGTTTTTCCTATTAACAGTGCAACAGCCGCTAGAGCTAGGCTCTTGCGACCGCTCGAGACAAGATTTTTTTAGGAAAACTATAGTTTTTGACCGGGATGATTTTTAAGCAGCTTTTTAGGACGGATTTTAGGTCACTAAGGAAACTGATTGAATGGGGCTGGATAGGAAGAGAGGAGGGTTTTAAAAAGGTATTTTTTTAAAGTTTGGTTGTACAGGGACGTCATCGTGGAAGTGATGAACGCAGACCTGACGCGGAAACTTTTATTTCTTTTAATAAAAAAATCTTGTCTGGAACGGTTGCTAGAGCCTAGCTCTAGCGGCTGTTGCAAAAAGAATGGCGCCCGAACAGGGACTAGAACCCTGGGCCGTTTTCTCTTGTTTTGCGATGAGTGTGAGCAGAAAGTAAAAAAAAAGGATTGGAAAACGTATTTTTTAAATTAAACTTTGCATGCTGGAAACACATATTAAATTACAATAGTCTCCATATTAAAATTAAAGTTTGAAAAATAATTGGGAATGGCGCTGCTTGTTACTACAGTAGGAAATTCATGTATTAGTGCCAAGTTTTCTCTTTTTTTCTGAATGTTCAATTTACAGGTTTTTTACACTCATTTTAGCCGTTTTAGGTCCTATTGGACTCGCACATTTGATTAAGAGATGACTGAAACAGAAATGTATGTTACAATAGTGATGTTAGCAAGTAAGGAATAGGTTAAAACCTAAGAACCCAGGCCGTAATTATCACTCGTTCGTTTAAAATGTACACTTAAAGATAAAGTGATGTTCAGTGAATGTTATTTGGACGTACAATAGATGTCGTGTTGACCAATATTTATAAATATTGAATGGGTAACCATATCTAAGGACAGAGATAGGTACTTCTAATGGACGTCCTGTAGGCATGTTCTGGGAGCGTGATGTGGACGTCAGATGTCTGTGATGAGACTACTTCATCATAGTAGGTAGGAACGAAAAGAATAGCAATGAATGTAGAGGATACTTCTTGGAATAGTTTGTCAGTGTAAAGACTAATATAATGAACAAATGGAACAATTTGACAATAGTACAGTTCCACTTACAAAATTGGTATGCTGATTTAAGTGTCTGCGTCCTGATCTATTGTTGCAATGTTGTTAGGAATAGATGTTCAAATAAACTTATTGATCTGTAGTTTTTAGGGTTTAGAGAACTATTACATGGTTTAGTAAAGGTCATTGTTTTAGCCTCCTTCCAGACATGAGAGTGGTGGGAATGGTAGAACAGTGAACTAAGCGTATTTATAATCTGTTATATAGCAAAGTATGGAAGATATTAGACACATGGCAATATTGTGAGAAAACATTACTTTGCGTACAAACTTCTCATTTATTTGGGAAGCTTAATGTATTTTCTAAATCTGATTAACTCGCACTATGATCAACTATTTAAAAATGATGTTATATGTTTTACTTGCTTTATAATATTTCAGCACGATGCATATTCTTCAATGATTGTAAATTTATCCCATGGATCTGACGAAGTTGAAGAGGGAAGACATGGTAAAATATCAATTTCAGGTAATGTTTGATACATTACGTTCATTTGGAGTGTGTTGTACATTGCACCTTAATTACAGCTCAGCTTTTGGAGTATCATTTAAAATGGGATTTTCAATTAACACAACTTCTCCTAATATTGAGTAGATAGTGTTCGGAAAAATAGTAAGTGGATCATCCTACACAGAAAATTTTGACAATGATCTCTCGTTTCTGTTTGGTATTCTAGTATGTAAATGCCTTAATACTAAAAAATAAAAAAAAGATAACTTCAAGGCTTAAACTCCAGTGATAGGTGAACACTTAGGTATTTTAATACACTTTTTACATTATTATTATTATTGTTATTATTATTATTATTATTAGTAGTAGTAGTAGTAGTAGTAGAAGTAGTAAACCGTATGCTTCGTTGCATCTGAAGAAGCGATATAGCCTACTACTGTAAAGATAAATTGTCATCTTTAAAAATGTGATTGAATTACAAAATACAAAAGTCTGGATAAAGTATGAATACTGACAATGCAATGAAGAGATATTAATATTTCCAATATAAATCTATTTTTCATTACATATTTTGTAATATATGTGAAAGGTGCATGTAATACTCACGTTAATTGCATTAGAGTCGTAAGAAACTTTACAAGCACCATTTAAAAATTAATTGCTTAATAATATGATATATTCATTGCCACTGATAGAAACAATGAATTGTTAAGCAGGTAACGACTTTATATCCGCCTCTACAAGTGTCATGTCATAGTTTCACTGATTGACATATACTAGCAGTATTGCGCTAGCCGTGATAGTATGCTCTAAAACAATGTTTTTTTGTGAAAGGAGGGGTTTTGTTCATCAAATTTCAGGTTGCAAGTGGAATAAAGGCTCGATACCATATATTATTAGAGTAATACCATACTTCTATATTTAACAGTTGTTCAGCATGCCGCAGTGGCGCCCCAGTACCAAGCGGCAGAGCGGTTCTGGTCGTCCGATTAGTGCCATCGACCGAGCACGTGTCTGCCAATTGCAGATGTTTTTTTGAGGCAATATCGCCGATGCACGTTGAGCGAATGAAATAGATATTTCTCCTATGTCGGCTTTCCAGATCATTGCAATGGAATAGAAAATAAGAAAAGTGGCTAACAGGGGTGTCTCACAAATTGACTGAAGTCCAAGACGATATGACGTTGCGAGGAAGAGGAGGGGTAAGACTTCTTTCATGGAATAGCGGTAATGAACGAAACATGGACACGAAGTTACAGACCCATGAAGAAAGCATAATCGGCGGTTGTCTAAAGTTGAAAATAGCTTGCAACGTATCAGACTGACAAGGAGAAGTAGGAAAGTGTCATCACCAACCCCAACCCCCCCCCCACACACACACACATATTGTTCATTAATTGAAAGGTTTATTTGAATATAGTTTAATGCCGAAAGATTAAATTGCCCAAATGTATTTAGTACGTGTTATGGCCGCTAGAGGGACAGGATATTTTTAGGATCTATCTCGTGCCCTCCCCTATCTACGATTACTGTCCTTGATTATATGTATTCGTCGCAAGCCAGGCGCCACCTATAAATAGCTTCGGGCACGAAAAATCATTTGAAAAGTACATTAACTGCATGTAATATATTTACCACTATATCCACTGCTATATTATTTAACATTTCAATTACAAATGTCTCGTAGTTACGTTATTTAACCTTTACAAGGCAAGTAAGACTTGAGTGCTCTTTAAAAGCAGGCGTATTTTGATTAAGTTGTGTATTACCCACCAGGTTGATTCATTCATCTCTCCAAATAAAACCAACAAATATTGCAATAAAAGTACGTTCATTATTCTACTATGTCGAATTACAGTTTGTGTAGTGAAGCAAACAAGTAACCTAGGAAATAACTGCAAAATTTTAGAGTATACCCAGGAGGGAGGAGTTGGTCTACTGCTTCTACGCTGACCAGACGTTTTAGGAGAGGAGAGTCTTAGCTCTTAACTGTGATCGCCACTGTCTTTTATTCACAGCAGCTTCCAATTGCATCATGATGCTGGGTGGGCACCGTTACAGATCTTCTCGCTTTGGAAAAAATTCCTTGGCAGAGCCGGGAATCGAACCCGGGACCTCACGATCAGCAGTCAACGACGATAATCATTAAATCAGCGGGACGATCATATTCCGTACCAAATCAAAAAATAAAAATCTTTATAGACCTTAGGTTTTACAAAATCTGCGATATTTGGTAATTGTGTTCTATGCATCAATATTATTAAAAATACAAAATTTTCATTTTTTTTTTTACTTTTGGTTTTTGCGTTATAAATTGTTAAAATTAAAAAATGGCTCATTTTATACATATTTTGAAACCTTTAGAAGGACGAAAATAAAAAACTATTTAACCTAGACAACTCAAACTTGCATTATTCGTTTCAGAATTTCAAAAGCTGTACTTCGATATAGTACTTGCCATTATTACACCAATCTTTATATTGTTTAAGAAAATAAAACATTTTTTAATAACTCAAAAAGGATTTTTTTAAATGTGTTAAATGTGCTTCTGATTAGAATGTATGTGCCAAATTTCATTATGGCATTTAAATTGAATCATCTTGAAAAAAAACGTTTTCTAACAGAAGTACACAGAAACATATGCATAACGTGTATAATTAGCTTAAAAGACAGTACGCATAATGGCTTTTACCAAAGTAAATTTAATTGGTTAAAATGTGACATACAGTATCTTCATATCAGTTCTCATGTAGAACAAACCAAGTCGCCGTAGCTCGGTGGTAGAGCATTGGTGTAGCATTCGGGAGATCGTGGGCTCGATCTGAGTTTTTCCAATGTTTTTCCTGAGTCACACCAGCAAAATTCTTAGATGGCACCTTCATCATAGGTCCCGGCCGACACCTTCCCGAATCCTCCCCCTTCTATCCCGGCCTGAGCATTAGATGTCTACAGGCCATAAATAGAATTCAAATAAAAGAATATTGTAGGACAAAACTAGTAAAAACTAACTTGTCCAGCCTGCTCTCTGTATTTTCAAAATTATTTGTTAGAGTGTTATTCTTCACCCCATCTGAAGATTTAAAGAAAAAAGAACAGCATTCTTTATGAAAGAAAAACTACCATTATGAAACCTTATAATGCAAGTTTATAATGCAAATTTCGTTGGCCTCAATACATTCCTTTCCGAGTTATAACATTTTTAATATATTTGATTTCAGTTCCCAAGGAAAAGTAATATCTGGTGTAGTAAAAAGTAATCCATTATTTTGCCAATAGATGGCTTCAGTGATCTGTATCTCGCGTTGTATAAGTCCATCGGGTTCAACGAGATGGCCTTCAAACGATAAGATTGTGTACTACAAACCATAGGCGGCGCCACAGTGGGTGCAGTGGGTGCAGCTGCACCCACATTAACTTCGATTTTCAGATTTCCTACAATAATCCTTTCTATTTTGTATATTTATTGTTTCCTATGTTTGGATATATTTGAGTTACTTCTTAAGTCTCTCATAAGTTACTTCCTATCATACAGTGTTTTTCTAGTTTTTTTTTCTAGTAAAACTTAGGGATTATTTTTTTAGATCTTAAGGCTCAATAGTGCAGAGCGTTCTGGCAACAATGTTGGCAAAGCGTCTTCGGCGAACAGTGTGATGTAATTGCTAGCTGAGTTGTTATTGTATGTACGCATGTCGGCATGTTAATTTGCCCTTAAAATGTTTAAATCAAAACAACAGGAAACGTTCCTTTGGTGGATAAAAACAAACACATCTTCAACTTCAAGCGAAACTGCTGATAAATTATCGTTTAATAGGGAGAAGCAATTGGCAGGGATAAGCTGCGTTTGATGATATCTTCAGTAATGCAGAAGAAAAATGCACGGAAATTGACATTAGTGTTCCGCTGCCTAGAAAGCGAAAAAATCTCTTCATTTGTGGACGACTCACAAGAAACAGGTGTTTTTTGCGGAAACGACAAAGGAGGCCATCAAGTATTGGACATTCTATCCTTTATTGGATATCCTTATTCTGGGGCTTAACACAAGATTTTATGAAGAGACTATAGACCTCATTCAAGTAACTGGGAAAATTGTTCGCCTTGCTCAGTGTAATAGTACTGATTATCAAGTAGTAGCAGAACGTTTTGGTCTAAATGCGTCAGAAATTGAAGCTGAAATCAGACTTCTACTAGCAAGGCGCTTGAACAATCCTCCATCTACAGTTCTTGAATGGCTAAAGTGGTTGCAAAAATCCGGAAGAGAAAGGGTGTATGTGAATTTCTACAGATCGATAAGAAAGTTTTCAGTGATTCCGATTACTAGTTGCTCATGCGAACGGAGTTTCTCCAAGATGAATTATGTTAAGTCCAAACTAAGATTGACTATGCTTCAACAGAGACTCAACTCCATAATGTTGCTTTCTGTTGAAAAGTCGATTTCAGTGAGCATTGATATTGATGATGTCATTGAAAAATTTAAAGACATGGTTCTATTCAACAGAAGAATGATCTTATAAAAGCTCTTGTAATTGATGTCAAAGATACTTCTTTGGCAAATCCATAACTCACATACACATGTATCCATGTATGAAGTATCTTTAAATATGTACATAAAAGTTTTATTGCGTACCATGTTAATATTTTTTACTATGTCTTATCCCTTCCCAGCCTGCACCCACATTACCAAAATCCTGGCGCCGCCTGTGCTACAAACACTGTTCAGATAGTTGTGATGAGTTGACTCAGTGTTGTGTGAGCGCGCGTCAAAATGTACACTAGCAAAGAGAAAATATGCTATATTTTACAGTTTTTCTTTGATAAAGGCGAAAACGCAAGCCAGGCGGCTGCAAATGTGAATAGTGTTTATGGTCCTGATACTGTAACAGCCAATCAAGCGCAATTTTGGTTTCGTCGATTCTGTTCCGGTAATTTTGACGTCAAAGATGTACCACGCACTGGAAGGCCAAGTGTAGAAAATGTCGATAAAATCATGGACATTGTCGCGTCCGACCGTCATGTAAGCACTGTTTCGATTGCCCAAGAGCTAAACATTGCACAAAAACCGTGTGGAACCATTTGCATAAGGCTGGATACACAAAGAAGCTTGATGTATGGGTGCCACACGAGTTAACGCAAAAAAACCTCATGGACCGAATTTCCATCTGCGAATCGCTGCTGAATCGCAACAAAAGCGACCCATTTCTGAAGCGGTTGGTGACTGGTGATGAAAAGTGGATCACTTACGACAACGTCACGCGAAAACGGTCGTGGTCGAAGCGCGGTGCGCCGGCGCAAACGGTGCCCAAGACTGGATTGACGGCCAGGAAGGTTTTGCTGGGTGTTTGGTGGGATTGGCAGAGAATTATCTACTATGAGCTGCTCCTCTACGGCCAAACCCTTAACTCGGAACTATACTGTCAACAATTGGACCGTCTGAAGGCAGCAATCGCCCAGAAGCGCCCAGCTTTGGCCAATAGGAGAGGCATTGTGTTCCACCAGGACAACGCCAGGCCACACACATCGATAGTGACTCGCCAAAAGCTCCGGGAGCTTGGTTGGGAGGTTCTTATGCATCCACCTTATAGTCCGGACCTGGTACCGAGTGATTACCATCTGTTCCTGTCCATGGCGAACACGTTTCCTGGTGCAAAATTCGCGTCAAGAGAGGCTTGTGAAAATCGACTGTCTCAATTTTTTGCCAATAGGGACAAGGGCTTCTATGAGAGAGGCATCATGATATTGCCTTCCAAATGGCAACACGTTATCGAACAAAACGGCGCATATGTGACCTAAATCGGATCATTCTAACTATGGTAAGTCAAGCCTTCAATGTCATGCAAAAATAATGGATTACTTTTTACTACACCAGATATAACATTAATATATAGTGGACAATTAACTATTTTCTTTTAATTACATGTTACTTGCACTTACGTTAAGGTTTATGTCTGATCAGGAAAAATAATAAACATAGTATGTGTGTTTCCATCTAACCAAATATTTCAAGTAGTTATTATTTAACTACGATTGATAAGATGTTATAGTTAGGTGGTATAATGAAAGAAATTCCTGCAAAATGTGAAACCAACATCCAACTCTCAGGGACGATAGGTAGTACTAATGTAAGGACAAAATATGGATATAGACCCCAACTTTTGTGGGATTGGTTTATCTGGAATGACGTCATCATAAAAATTGCTTCCGTGGCCTCTGCAAACAAAGAAGTAAGTTACTTCTTCATAATAAAGCATTTTTAATCATAATTCTCACTACAAAAATTGTTTCTTATGAAATATTGTCATAGTCCATGACTTTTATGGGCATGGCCTCCATGAAATGACGTCATAACGAAGTGGGCTCCATATAATCCTCCGCAAACGATGATGTAACCTACATGCCGCAGGTGAAACTTGAAAACAAAACACTTTTAACCATAATTCTCGTCGCAAAGTTGAATTTTATTGAAATATTGAAAGATCTATACTGAAATATATCTATACCGATATCAATAAGCTTTTCCAACAATCCCCCCACAATAACACCACAAAAATAGCTTCGGCAATTTCCGCAAAGTTTGATTCTTCTAGTTATATGACGAAATAAATTGTGGTGACGAAGTTTGGTTCTGAAGTATGAAATTAAGAACCACATACAGCTAGTGTAAATATCCAATTATTATTTTTAATGTTGTGGAATTAAAAATACAGAAGCACCTACATCTGAAGCTAACATTTTAGAGTTAAGTACACAGCACAATCCTTGTTCTGACACCTAGCTGCAAAGGATAGGAGCAATTGCTCTCGAAAGTTCCGAAACCACACAGTGCATTGCCTGTGGTGCTTTCTATTCTACAGTTGCTGGCATCCCTTCTCCATATAAGGCTGCTTGTGTACCATTTCCCTTATTGTGTGATTCGATAACTTCGCCAGCTGTCGTTCGTCATTGCTTTGATGTTATTAAGCACTCACCGATGTCATTGCAATCAGGCCAGACACCTGTGATTACATGTGATGAACGAGTGAATGCTCTTGCGAAACACGTGCAGTGATCAGTGAGTGATGCAAATGGAGAAAACAAGATGGTTATAATGATGGGTGCTGTTAATATTGAAATGGCTGTTTTGAAAGTGATAAAGGACTGGTTTACAGGGAGTGGATGGGCTTAGCTTCTTTCAGAAACATAGATCCTCTCCTCTGGTAAAGCTGAGCAGTGTCTTCGAGGTATTCAAGTTAAAAGAACAAGATATACACACGAGGTATATAAGCAAGTATGTATCTACTTTTGAGACAAGCATATGAATATAGTGTCTACAAAGAATGGTAAGCAGTCTACTTTCCAGGAGTGAATTACAGTTCGTCTTAACGGATCCTATCAGTTCAAAAACTGGTACACAGTGTTTCAGCTAAAGCAATTAATTTTCATTCTTCTCCACAGTTCGGACAGCAAATTTTGAAAATTTTATTTTACTAAAGTTGTTGTGCCTATGGATATTTTTCGACTGATCATAGCCACTATATGAGGTGGATGCCAGTTTTCATTAGAACTTTGGAAGAATTAAACAAAAGATATCCACCTTTTTACAAGACGTTCCAGCAGGGAGGATTTCTTGGATGTAAAAGTGTCCGCCCCTTCACATATATAGCGCAGGATCACATGCATGAACAGTCTAATAAGGATGTAAAGGATGGTGACTTGTTTGATAAACCTGGGGCTCTGTTGAAGTGGTTTCTTTCTGAATCCGTCATCATGAACCTGGTTCATCAGTCCGAGAAGGACAGTGAGTTATGCAGCGACATCAATGACGATATCGGGGACCACCATGAAGACACGCCAGCCGTTAGCAAGCCAAAACCTACTTTCATTTCTTGTATAGATTTGTTCATGAAAAATTGGTAAATTTGTGGGGATGGTGGTGATAAATTCTGAACTTTACTAAGGACATGTGATTGTTTAGGAATAAAATTACCAGTTATTCGACATATTTCCCTCGAAGCTGAATGCATTTATGATACCTTTCCTGCAACTAAAGGCCCTACAACATAGATGTTTGCAGTTTGGATCTTCTGCAACTGATATGCTCTGCGGGCACAATTATGTGTGTGCCCTTCAAGTGCTTCTTAAAGTTGGGAAAAACTTATTGTACCTGGTTACTAGATCGGACCAGTAAGGCACGTGCTTACATTGTCCACTTACTGCATTACTAAGAAGACTGCGAGTCCAAAACTGTTCCTTGCAAAATCATCATCCTCTTCGACAACTTACGACCACGTATTGGCCAGCTCCTGCCAACATATCGTCATCTTTGAGCAAACAGGTACTATATCCAGTTTTGGGCAAAATGGAATTAACGCTGCAGTCAAAGACCTTCTACTGCGAAGTATCAACCACAAAAGAGTCTATGTTACAAGACGGTCTCCAGTGGCTAGAAATTTAATGAATTCATGCTGACTTTAAATGGAACTTCAAACTTTAAAACTGTTTTTCTCAAAACTAGCTGAAGTTGACATATTACCTCCTGGCTCTAAGATCACAATTAAGTTCTTTTAACAGTGAAGTGTAATAAGCTACCGTAACTTTGCCAACCCGTTTCTAGATTTCTAGATATTCCACAAACACAGTTTCTCTTTTGTCTCAGATCACGGACGCCATCAATTTCATCACCGACCGTTGCATCTGGAATTCCTTTCGCCGGGAAGCTGATCGATTGTAATGTATTGGGACTTGCTCCTCAAAGGCAGGCAGACACAAAGCAAACAAGAGGACCCGTGGCGCCCTGTTGCAGAAAGGGCGCTTTCCCAAAACTTCACATAACATGATGTAACCTATCTGGGAGACAAGCTTACATAACGCCACAGGAGAGGGCACAAAACAAAAAGAGAACCGCTATCAGACATGAAGAAAGGGCGGGTACCTACCATCAGTGCCCAGCTTCCTCGTAGGACCATCGAATACAGAACATGCACTAGTCTGGAACCACGAGACACGTATGGAAGAAGCCCGAAATAAGTACCAGAACTCAGAAAGTTGGCAAAAAGCAGAAGAAGTGCAAAAAGGCCCCTAAAAGGGAATGGAGACGCAGACGAGAACATCGCGCAGGAAAGCAAAACACCATTTTAGTGACCTAGGGCAACTAGGCCCCTAAAATGTACAAGCTCAAAGCAGCCTCTCACTAGTTAATATTAATCACGAAATTTAGATAACCACAACTGATTTGAATATTCCCTAATATTTGCTGAAGCATCAAATCAAGATATCAAAACTTTACTTAATCTGATGTTACTTTCTCATATACACATGAAATAACACTTCGCGGACTGAAATAGCGAAAGGTTGGGAACCTTACAGCAATACCACAGTGATAGTAAACTCTTAATAAAACCCTTGACACAAGGAATATTTGGTAAAATATGATTTATTCTTGCTTAAGGATAACAAACACAATGCAAAAGACTGATTGCTGAATTTCGTGGAAAAAAAGTTTCTGAAGAGAAATCTTTAGCACATCGGAACGTGCTTTTAAAAGATGCTTTTAATTTTACATATAAAGAGAAGTACGAGCTAGACATATTAGCGATACAAGAAGTTCGGTGGGAAGGTCAAGATAGCATTCCACAGGGCAGGTACACTTACTACTACGGGGGAACACTGTCTCACGATTTCGGAACAGGATTCCTCATTAAGAACAGTATTATTCAGGCGGTTCAGAATATAGAGTTCGTAAACGAAAGACTATCGTACGTTACGATACGTACTCGATGGGGCAACACGGTTTTATTAAACGTCTATGCTCCGACCGAGCTGGCTACTGATAACGACAAAGATATATTCTACGATGAGCTATAAAGGCTCCGAAAGGAAAGGACCGAATTCCGAAGTATAATTCGAAAATTGTGTTGGGAGATTTCAATGCAAAGGTAGGGAGGGAAGAAAAATATAGACCTACTATAGTCAAATACAACCTTCACGAAGGGACCAACAACAATGGAGAAAGACTTATAACTTTCGCGATTTCGAAAAACCTACTGGTAAAGAGCACGTACTTTGAACACAAAGACATATACAAATACATATGGTATCTCCGGACGGCAAAACTCTCAACCAGATCGATCACGTATTAGCAGACAGACGTATATACTCAGGGCACTGTGGGTGTCTGAAGGTGCTAAAGGTGGTTACAGAGGTTTCGGTCTGGAGACACCAGTCTCACCAATAAGCCACGAAAGGGGAGACCTATGCAGCTTGACAACGATGCCCTGCCTCAGCACTGGAAGCAAATCCAACGTAAACTGTTGAAGAACTGGCCAGCGAACTCAATGTCACTCATTCGACCGTTCATCGTCATCTGCAGAACCCTGGGCACGTGTCGAAATTCGGAAAATGTGTACCCCATGCGTTAACGCCTCAACAGAAGCAGCAGCATTTGACATCTGCAGTTCCCTGCTCAACCGTCATAGATGTGAGCCATTTCTGAACAGATTTGTGACAGGGTGATGAAAAGTGGGTGCTATATCATAACATTACATGCAAACAGCTGTGGGTACCAAGGGGGATGGCAGGAACTATGCCAAACAGGATCTCCATCTCTGGAGGTGATGTTGAGGGTTTGGTGGGATAATCCATTTTGAGTTTCTTGCCACGTTACCAGACCATCAATACAGATGTCCACTGTCAGCAGCTTCAACGTCTATGGACTGAGTTGTTAGAGAAACGTCTTGCTCTGGATAATTGCTAGGGTATGCTCATCTACGGTGATAACGCGCGTCCACACACGACAATAGGGACCTGTGCTAAGATCGAGGAATGTGGCTGGGAGAAATTCCCCTATCCGGCGTTTTCACCAGAGCTTGCACCAACAGACTACTATCTTTTACGCAGCCTGCAAAAGCACCTTTCCGGCAATTAGATTGTTGATCCATACTGGCAGGAGTCTATTTGCTTCTTTCTTCCACCCGTATTTGCAAGGAGCTGGAAGTATAATTTTGACCATGTTTACAGAAGCCCAAAATATACTTGCTTGGTAAATAGAACGCCTGCAGTGATGCAGAAGAGAATTCTGTGTAGGTTGCAGTTTTTCTGGATTTTGGGCTTTGTGGCAGAATATTGTTTTCGTTATGGTCTCGTCTTCCTCGCTTCCATATAAATTAATGAGAAACAATTCAATAGACGTGAATTCGGGTACATCTAAATCAAGGAGAGTAAAAGGTTTATCCATCATGTTTATGATTGTTTCAGTTAGTGACTCAGGGCTCCTTTTCCATGTTTTAAATGCCGTACTTTTAGACTTTCCTCTTATTGAAGAAGTTGAGTCTCATCCAGCGATACATACCATAGTGACAAGGCACGACTTCTAATTGGTCCGAGGGCTGATGGAATTTTCTCCGTCAGTTATTCTTTTCTTATTTCGTGTTCCGAAATGTATCAACAGTTGACAGTCTTCCGCCATGTCTAAGTTGTTAAAATTATAAACTATACGGTTCGTACTAGTACTGTCTTTGCTCCTTCTTTTAATGAGTGTAGCACATGAAATACTATCATGGTGTCAGCTTCTTCATGGTTGCACCTTTGCGTCATGTTTTTTTCCAGGCCAACATAGCGAACGGCATCTTCTGCAGTTAGGTAGAAATCATTGTGTATATCTTAGGGTTTGAAACAGATTCGTCACTGAGATATCGAAATAATTCTTCCTTGTTTTGTGAGTGTCGCAAAAACATTGTCCAATCTTTGGGCAGCCTCACATTTGGACCTATCTTCTGTCTCATAACATGACGCTGATCTTCACGGGTCTCGCTTTTTATGGAAATTCCATAGTAAGAGTCCCAGACGGTGTGGTGTGGCAATAATTTGAAGGTGTGGCTGAAATGACATCGGTTGTTTCATTAGCCTAAACCTCATTCTAGAGGCAAACAAGAACATCAGATTTCTTGTAACGATACACCTTGTCAACATTATTTGCTATCGAGGGAGGATATTGTTGAAATTCATGAGCAAACAATTGCTCATGTTGAAAGCCTTGCATCACTTAAATTCAGACCAGACACCCGTAATAACTGAGGATCAGCCAATTTATGGGATAACGAAGATACTGCAGTTTAGTTTTGATTCTCTGAAAGGTATTGTGATCATGCTTGGAGGCTTCCGTACATAAAAACGTAGTGCAAAGGCGATTCGTGATATATTGCAGGGATCGGATATCAGGATGGAATGAAACTATTGTTTCACCTGGTTTTATCTCTCAAGGGGATCGCAGATGGTATTCTGAAAGCCATACATGTCGGAAAGGCTAGATATGCACACGAGATTACCTATGCAGTACTGCAGGTATTCCTCAATGAAGCTTACGAAGAAATATCAACGTAGACTTAATTTAATACTTGGATTAAGAACAACAGTATATGTCCTACACTTGCATATTGGATTCTTGTTATGGAATTAAAGGCTCTGTTGTTGATCTTCGTACGTACCCACAGAGAGGGAAACTTTGAACCTGATGTAACAGCCTTGCAACATCTCAGAGATATCTTTTTGCTTGTGACCACTACCATTATGCCACATGGGTTCCTGACCATGTTTCCTGACATGAAACGATTACCAAAATGGGTTCTTGTTGAATTCAGGATTGGAAATTTCACTGTGAATAGATCTCAGAAACGTTTCCCTTCCATAGCAATCGATCAAGGACATGAACAGCTAAACAAGATACTAAAGGAATCAGAGGGAGGAGTAATTGGCTAAACTCAAGATCCAATTGCTCTTTTAAACTGGTCCACGTTTGTTCCTGAGGTAAACAAACAACCTGAGGACTTCAAAATTTCCTCTGGGTATGAAAACTGTGATTACTTTCATCATGTATGATGAAATGGTAAAGAGACAAGAAGACTTTCTATGCCGTGTGAGGAACATGATTGAAGATATTTGGAAGAATGCTAATCCATTTCTCGACTTAAGTAATGAACTTGTGAATCTTCAAGTTAACATTAGCGAAGACACAGAATCAGTGTAATTACTTTCAGACAAAGGTAAACAATATGACAGTTTCGTGAATAAAGTCCTTATAGGAAGAGGCAAACCATTTGGCACACAGAAAAATACTTTTGCTGTTCGAAACGGCAAAGCCTAAGCAGGTACAACAAAAGCAAGTGAGAATGTTAAGAGAAAATGTTTCTCTTCTGCGCCAAATGTTCTTAGCTACACAATCAATGCAAGAAAATATGGACGAATTCTTTGCTCATAAATTTCAAAAATATCCTCCCTCGATTGCAAATAATATTGATAAGGTGTATCGTTCCAAGAAATCTTATGTTCTTTTTTGCCTCAAGAATGAGGTTCAGGCCAATAAAATAACCGATGTCATTTCAGCAGCACCTTCAAATTATGGCGCTATCATTTGGAATGGTGGAACCGTAATTCATTCCCTTTCTCCTGCGGTAGATTCAATAATATTTGAAGAAAGAAGCAAACAGACTCCTGCCAATATGGATCAACATTCCCATTACTGCGAACACTTGTCAGGAGATGATCAAGTGCGGATGCAGGAAGAAATGTTCAAATGCATGCAGCTGCACGAAGAATTTTTTTAATTGTACTGCACTTTGCAAGTGTTCATGCAAAATCAAAGGGTCTGCCTTATCTCCAATTGCATTCAAGTATCTATGCGTAATTATAAAATGTAAGATTAAATTATTACTTACTAAGGTTTTAAGATAGATATACAAAATTGATAAATAGATTTTCTGAAGGAGTACGACACATTAACTTTCAAACAAATCTCTATCCCTCAGTCTCTCGGAAACCTGAAAGCAGCTGCATTGTGATGGAATTTTCCCATTAACGCTGAAATTTATCCATGAAAGATAAGGAACATACTTTTCGACAATATTATTACCCCAAAACGAACTCCACCCTATATTGTTAACTAGCATGACCTAGAGACTAAATCTGCAATGGTGGAGAAACTTGATAACTCTCACTTAATGATACAAGTACGACAGCTACGAAGCCACCTCACCTTGTCTTGTTAGATAAAATCATATAACTCCCTTATGTTAAATGATACAGAAAAGATATTAGTATCATTTCATAGATCATAATACAATCTACATTTGTTGTTACTACAATATTTTCGCAATTCTTCATGATTACGGAGATATTTAAAGTTAAAAAATTCCTTTCGGCAGGCCTACAGGCTGAGGTAGATTTCGAAATATTTTAAAATGAATTTATTGAATGAATGAATATATACCCCTAACGAAATATGAGCGCTATCGAGAAGCTAGTTATCGATTCATAGATTAATCATCAAGAGCTTTTCAACGTTACCCCACAAGACATGGTTTTAAAAATTTCGAATTTCCACCCCCACCCTGACTCGTACCCCCACAACCCATGAATCGTTGGTGTCACCGTAATTCTTAGGGAGTACTATAATTTATGCAGACAAAATTTCCCTATAAAAAACATAGGGGCTGATATATATATATTTAATTTCAACCCCTCCCTCAACCACCCCCTTAGGCCGATTTTGCTGATTAACGAACTTAGCCGAGCTATTTAGCCTAGAAATAACATAATAAAATTTGGTTCAAATATCTTCAAAATTATGGCCGCTAGCGTGTAATTATATACGTATATGACATGGTACCGATCTCAATAGGTAGATTTTCTTCGAAATCTACCTAAAACGATTGTCAAAATACATTTTTTAAAAAGTTTGCTTCAATGTATTTCAAACTTGGCGCCATATACAGATACTACAACTTATTTTGTATAAATTGTAGTTGTTTTACTGTACTCTGCAAGGAAAACTACGGTTTTATCTCTATTCTGTGGGAAGTTATACGCATTTTAAAATTCTACTGGAAATTCTACGGGCGGCTATATTGATGACGTCATAACTTCAAGTGCGTTCTCTCTTAAAATCAGATGGATATTTAACTTGAGAAGTTCAAACCTGGCACTTGTAAAAGGATAGAAACTTCAGACTTGGGCTATTATTCTGACTTTGCCTTCCCGGAGGGCACAGAATAGCTTAGCACTTCGTATCTGTTCAGAAGTCGGTTAGTTTGAAATGTTTTTAATTGGACGCATATTTTACAGACATAGATGCACTTGAAATGATTACAATATGGCTTTATTTAATACATATTTTCAACATGGTGATAATCTTCCTGTCGATTCCCACTGTAAAGAACAGTTTCTTAAAATGCAAAAAAAAAAAAAAGTTCTTATTTGTGTACCGAGAGAGTATTTTCCTAAAAGATGAAATGTCAACCTTTTCAGTTTACCAGGTGTGTAAATATGAAACCGGAATTTGTGCATAGACGGCATAACCTGTCACTGTGGTTACCGTAAAATTGCGTCCTTGGCGCCACTTGCTTGTTTTGACTGCTGATAACGATTTGCAACTCACAATCAGACAAGTTTCATGTCATAGTGTAGTGTTTAATAGTGTTGAATATGGCGCAATTTGTACCTACAAACTACGATTTGTGGACAGCATTGATTTTTTGTTACCATTTGAAGAAAACTGCTGCAGAATCGCATCGCATGCTTGTCGAAGCTTACGGTGATCATGCTCTTGGTAAGTCATAGTGCTATGAGTGGTTAAAAAAATTAAAAGTGGCGATTTTGACGTGAGAAACGAAGAACGTGGAAGACCACCGAAAAAGTTTGCAGACAGAGAATTGCAAGCTTTGTTGAATGAGGATGACGCTCAAACGCAACAACAACTCGCGGATCAATTCAATGTGACACGAGAAGCAGTTTCCATACGCTTAAAAGCCATGGGCAAGATTCAGAAGGTGGGAAAATGGGTTCCACATGCATTGATTGAAAACCGAAAAAACACTTGCGAAATTCTGCTTGCCAGGTAAAAACGGAAATCATTTCTCCATCGAATTGTGACTGGGGACGAAAAGTGGATCTATTTAGAGAATCCTAAGCGTAAAAGATCAAGGGTACCTCCTGGAGAACCGGCAACATCGACTAAAAGACCAAATCGCTATGGACGGAAGACAATGCTTTGTGCTTGGTGGGATCAGAAGGGAGTGATATTTTATGAACTGCTGAAACCTGGGGAAACCGTTAATACCCAACATTACCGACAACAAATGATTCGATTCGCATCAAGCTTTGCGTGAAAAACGATCAGAATATGACCAAAGACAACATAAAGTGATTGTGCTTCACGATAATGCACCCTCCCACACAGCAAAACCGATCAAGGAAACGATTGCGACGTTTGGCTGGGAAACCCTTCCACATGCGGCTTACTCACCAGATTGGTGCCTTCCGATTTTCACTCATTTGCATCCATGGGACACGCACTTGCTGACCAGCGCTTCACATCTTACGAAAATGGCTTAATGACTGGTTTGCAGCACAAGAGGCACAGTTTTTTTTGGTCTGGCATCCACACATTGTCGGAACGGTGGCAGAAATGTATCGCTAGCGATGGCCAATACTTCGAATAAAATAGTTCTTAGCATTGTCATCCAATCACTGTGTCTTTTCTGTACATAAATTCCGGTTTCATATTTACGCACCTGGTAAATTCAGTAACAATGTTTAATTTTGAAAAACCTTTTCTTAGAGTGCTTGTTTATGAATTTCATTCCACGTGAGTTGACATTCGTAGATTTTTGTAAATATTTCGACTCTTACGCCTCCTGTGGTAGTTGTTTTCTTAATAGCCACAGATTAACCGAACCTTTAAATTATTTATAAGGATTCTAAACGTAATGTTCTATTACGACCCACTAATTTGTCGAGTAAGTTCCCTTAATGCAAATAAAGAACATGTAGCTACTCGAAATATTGTTTTTTTTGACAATATCATGCTTTACAAAAAATCTTTCAGTTAATAACATTGTTTTTATTTCTTGTAGACATTTTTGTTCCCGGTGTTATGAGTTCTATTCCGACTACCAGAGTAACGAGTGTAATTAGAAGAAGATCTTGTATGTTTGCAAGTGTGATAATATCAGTTCTTGTTTGCATTCTCATCGTTACAATATTGCTAGTAGTGAAGCTTCCAAGTTCAAAAGTGGAAGACGTATCAAACAGTTCAGGGACAACGCTATACAAGGAGGAGATCAGTGACATGTCTGAAAATTTACGACAAGGTAGGTATCTCACAATAATTGTATTGATGTTTTTAGACTTCAAATATACACTGTAAAAAATAAATCCTTATTTTACTTTTGGTATACCCATTTTTTTAACTTTTAGATTTCTACGCAAGACGTGGAAGCAATATGACGCAGCCTGATCCAGACATAGGAGACCCGGCGATTCGGTCCGAAACTTGAAATAATCCAGTTTTGACCGAACGAATCGACTGGTTCGGTGACCCAGCCTTAATCCGAATGACCAGTCTGACTCCCTGATCCTGTGACCCGACGATAGCATATAACCATTTCGGCTCCGTTTTTTTTTTTTTTACTTTATTTCTCTGGGCGATAATCAACGGTTGTGGGCAACACTGAAAGTAGACACTGTTTAAATAAAGCAGTGTATAATAAAGAAAGCAATAAAACACTTCGTTGTCACCGAATCAGATCGGGTTCCAAGTATAAACCCAGTGACCCAGTCCAAAAATGGACACGACTGACCGGGTGACCGGTTTCGACTCTGGTTTTACTGAAGTTTACACATTCTTGCATGAAGTTTCTACAATGTATACCCTGAAAATCAAGGTACAGTTAAAGGGCACAATATGTCCCGAAAAAAGTTTACAAATGTTCCAGTTTTACCACGATTTTAGTGCATAATATATGAACTTTTCGTGAAATTAATATCAACTACAACCACATTTTCAGTTCTCAACAAATGAACTTTTGGTGTGCTGATACCCAATTCATTCACAAAAAGTTCAGTTAATAGTGGCAAATGTACTAAAAGTGGTCTGAAAATTTACTCCAGATAATGTGAACTTCGGTAAATATGAACTTAACGTGTGAAAAATATGCACTAACCCCAGTAGCACACAATCGTTGGATAAATGTTGATTAAAAGTTAGTACCGAAATGTCCGCTTTTTCAACGGTGTATTCGACGTTGAATAATGGTTGAGAAGAAATGATGAAGAAACGGGTTTAGTTGGTCAAAACAGAGCATGAAGTCTATTGGAATGTATACACTTAGTTTCATTTTATCCGTAGCTTTTATCACGATATACGGTATTAATTTTCCGACAGTAAATAATCCGAATGGTTGCTGTGGGGTTCGAAAAGAGTGTCGTTCTGCACTTCTTGTTGGTAGCTCGACGCGTTGACCACTTATCCAATAATCCATCTGGAGAGGTCACTACTCTTTTACTGTATAGTTGAAATTAAATGTTCGTTGAAATATAGTTTAAAATTCAACTCTTTTTTTGTATTTTCAACTAATAGTTATTTTCATTGTATTTGCTTTAATTATAATGTTTAAGCAATTAAATTAGAAATACAAGCGTGAAAAGAATTCTAGGACATAGTATGAACGATAGTTGAAAAAGTACGTCATATTAACATCGTATCAACGAAATGAAATTCTTACTATGTTGAAATGTGGTTTAAAATTCAATTTGTTTTCAACGTGCACATGAAAACACCAAAATTAGTTTGTCATTCAGTTAGTTTTTAATTATATTTTTGACATAACCTTAGTAAGAAATGCATTAAACAAAATCTATCATATACCATAGTTAAAAATAACATATTGAATACACGTTGTATTAATGTCTTATCAACGCATTGACGTCTTTGTTAAAATATGATTTAAAAATAAAGGTTTTTTTTTTCAACGATAACAGTTAATCAACGAAATGAACCTAAATCAACGTTGAAAACACGTATGAGTGCTACTGGGGAAGGGTAAGAAGCCAATAAAAAGACACATTGAACACGCAAAATACAATTTTTCAGTAGGTTAAATAAAGTTCACATGCGTTCATAGAAAGTTCATTTTTGGTAAAGTATTAGAGTGCTTTTTGTGCCAGGATCAAGAGAAGACGCTGATAACAAATGTAACGACAGTTTTGCAATGCCAGCCAAAACAGTCAAAATCTCAGTCGAAGAACGTTGAAAATCATATCTTAGGAGTAACAAAATTAAGGTACCTTCACTATTCCCTACGTGAAGGAGTTAGGACTTAGGAGAAACGAGTTATAGTTCCTAACGAACCCTTGCACTATAGGTACACTATATTTTGACAGTTGACTTAAATATGTTCTTTTCATCAGACGTGCGAAGGTCTTCAATCTTTTGACATCAATATCCTAGATATTTTCCAAAGCTATCGGTAAATATCCGTTAATAACAAAGTTAACAACAATACTATTAACATGTGATTGCAAGAACAAACATAACATAGGCTATTAATAATAGTAAATGTTTAGCGTTTCTGGGTAAATTTTAACAATGTTGTTGGCAAATGGTTTCAACAAAGTTTAGTAATAATAGTAAACATTGTTTAAAGTTTTTTAAAAATAATAACCTTGGAAATAACGTTTCCACCAAAGTTATCTGTAGAATACGACCACTTGAAGAACGTCGGTAGAGGAACTACTGACTAAGGAAGGATTAAGTAACATTCCAATCAAAATTAATTGTACTGTACATTTTTTTTAAATATTTGCAGATTCATCCGAAGCCAGAAAGGAGAACTTAAAAATTATCAAACGGTATGAATGGTCAGCTCAACCAACGCTGGAAAAGTCCAAACTCATGACACCTGTGCCTTACGTTATTGTGAGTCATACGGGAACAGAAATGTGTTTTAGTAGAACCGAATGTACGTTTCTGGTACGGACGATGCAAACGTTTCATATGGAGAGTCGTGGTTATTGGGATATAGCATATAATTTTCTAGTTGGAGGTGACGGTGATGTATATGAAGGTCGTGGTTGGGATGTCGCTGGAGCACACACTTTCGGGTATAATAACAGAAGTATTGGAATAGCACTCATTGGAATTTTTATAGATATTTCACCTCCAGATTCACAATTAGTGGCTACTCAGAATTTGATTAAAGAAGGTATAAGGATCAGAAAAATAAGTACTAATTATAAATTACTCAGTCATCGTCAGGTGTCTCCGAGCGAAAGTCCAGCTCGAGCTTTGTATGATGTAATAAAGACGTGGCCTAACTGGATACAGAAAATATAGCACACACACATGAACATCCTTTTGGGATTAGCCAAATAGCAATGGTCTCATCTGGAAGTATCTAAGAATATATTTGTAGTATTATTTGCTGATCATGTAACGGCGAACATTTGCTGAATTTCCTTGTATTAATGTAAACATTGTTTTTATGTAAACCTTTTTAAGCTTTATATGTACTATACGCTATATTGTATGAATTTTGTGAAATTATATTTTATTTGGACTTTATTATGTGTATTTACTTGGTTTATTTAATAAGAACAACAGTTCATTTATTTAATTATTATAAATTTATACGTAAATGTACATTTGTGGTGATGAATCGTGTCGATTAACATTGAGCAAGACTATAGAAATCTTATTATATTAATAAAGAATAATCTCAGTATTCGATAACAGGAGCAATAATGTAATGTAGTAGTTTGTATTGAAATTTCAATAAGTTACTGCGATACGTAGTTGTATCTTCTATTGCTACAAGTGCTTGTGTGGAAGTGGTAGTAGATTTCAAATTGGAGTATACCGTATACTTTCAATTTGTTTTATACCAACGTAAGAATGGTAATCGGTAGTCGCCACACTGTAAATCACAAGAACGGAAATTTTCACTCCTTTTTCGATGATAAAGTGTTCTCATTTAAACTTATTAAATTCCAATCGAAAAAGAGTGTTTTTTTTTAACGGAACGCTCTCGCTTCGGAAGGACAATATGATCTTTTCATATGGGATGGGATTACCGATGCCTTACGGATGCAATTTATTCTTCAAACTTGAAATCTTGATTTCTCATCTGTTCATAGAGAGGTTGTAAGTCGTAATAAATCAATGTACTGTAATCTGATTGTGTCCCACTTAACTACATGCTACTGCACTGATGTAGTACGTGTTGAGAATACAGGTAAGGATAGAAGACCTTGCAAAACAGACCGTTTTTGATTCACAGTTTGGTGTGTTGAATAGAGTAGTGGACTGTTAGACAGCAGACCCGTGTTCGATTCACGGAAATATGTTCTTTTCTTATACTTTTTAAAAAGTAACTTTACCTTTTCTTTGTACGTCCCGTGTGATTCTTTTTGTCTTTTTCATATTTTACAAGTTAAATTAGGTTAGCTTATAAAAGTCAGGTTAAATATTTTAAAATTTTACTTAGTTAACTCTGATAGGTAAGAAAAATAAGGTTATATATCAAAGAACACGTTTAACAACGTTTTCTAACGTTCTGTTTCCTCATACAGTACGTAGTTTAACAGCTAGCAAGCAATGCCTACTTTCGAGGATTCTTTACAGCGTACAAGTTTTCGTTACTTTAGAGTGATTCACAGTGCATCATGGGTACAAGTTCCTTATTCTGCACTTGTTATCGGGAAGGTTACAAAAAACGAAGCTATATACTGTCAAGTTAATCACGTTTAGTTTAAAATTACAACAGAAAACCTGATACCTTTTCTCAATGACAATATATTAGAAGGAATAAGGCGCAAGATATAAGAAATTTTCGAACATTTTTCTCAAGTAGTATGTGGATTACAGATGTCAGAGCTGAAACCGGGTCACTTTTCGTGACCCGGCCTGGACCGAACATAGATGGCCTGGTGACCCGGTCCGAAACATGACTCGAATAACCTGGTGTGGGAAATAGGCTATAATTATTTGAAAATATCAGCTTCTTTTTTTTTTTTTTTGTGCTCTGGGGGGTAACATATCCGGTCCTGGTCTTTCCTGAAAGGAACACTGTTCAAACGTGAAGAAATAAGAAAAAAACTGTGCTTTGTCCTCCAAGGTACCGGGTCTAAATCGGGTCAGGCCGGGTCCGAAACATAGAACGTGACGCGATTAACCCAATGACCCGTTTCAGCTCTGCTGGATACACGTGAAATGTAGATTTGGCAGCTAATTCTCTCTGGGGATGAAAACTGGATAGTTTCGCGATAGTCTAACATCAGTAACCTAGGCCATTAGGTTCAGATAGGTTGGATGCCGGCCGGGTGGTCGAGCGGTCTGCGGCGGTAGGCTATCGACTCAACGGTCCCGAGTTCGAGTCCCGGCAGGGGCATGGGTGTGGATTTTAACACTTAACAGCTAAAGGCAAATCGTGACGGGCCGAAGTCCAAAGTTACTAAACTGGCCCATATAAAAATAAAGTTTTTTTTTTATCAGATAAGTTGGTTTGACAGAATGAGAATACTCTATTTGATGGAATATATATAACCCGTGCATTAGGAATAGTGTCTAATGGTATGGCTGAGAACATGTAAATTAACTATGATTCCATGCTGCTTTGTTCCAAAATTCCTTTCACTGACGAACACAATGGAAGCTTTACTGGAGGTAGACAATTCACTGACTCCAAGTAATGTTTGAATATTTTCAACTGTAAGTAATGTCGATATTTATCTACTAAAATCCTAAACTCTTGCAAGGCATGGTATTATACAACACCCGTCGTAAAGTCTGGTCCTTGCGTTCTGAGATTTACGTTTTCTCTTAATTAAAATATATTAAAAATATATTTTAAACTATTGCATCTAGCGGATATAATTTTATTCGAAAATTATGTAAAAAGTCTCCTGAAAAGGTGAAATAATCGAATCCTCATAATATAAAAATTAAATAGTGGACAAGGGCATATAATCGTTCGATCAAAAGCGTCAGTTGAAAATATCCTGAGGCAAGACGGCTCATTATTATAAACAGTCTAATTGACTGTTTTATGTTACAAGTTTAAAAACAATACGAGGATTAAAAATAAACAGATTATTACATGTTTAAATATATTAAATTTCAGTAATATGTATACAGCATTTTCAAGCTATAAATAAAAACAAACAATACAAATTTACTTGTACATACTCTATTTACATAATACTGTATTATTCACCCTCATTTTTATTATTTTCAGAATAATAAATTATAAATAATAATATCTTGAAATAGAAAACATGTATAATGTACAATGTTTGTTACGGTGACAACGGTAATCCTTGACCAAAGGTTACTTTACAAAATAATCTGAAATTATAAACGGTAGCCAATAATGGAATTCATTATTTTAAAAGTAGGACTTGTAGCCAAAGAAATGTACCTCGTCTTGACAAGAAAGAATATTAGTCATTCATTTAAAAAAATAATTCTTAGTATTTAAAATTAATATAATGTATTAGATATTTTCTTCATTTTTTGTTCAATCTTCAAAATAGAAATGGTTAACAGAAGATATACTAAATACATAATTATTAGAAAGATATTTGAAAATTACAAACTCCTTAAACGGATTCATTATCAGAATATATAACAATTGAAGATTATTCCGTACAGAAGATTGATACATTATTGTTCAAAACATCTAAAAACAAACTATGTGTGTCTATTGTCTTTAGAACTTCCAATTTTATCAAAGGTAGACTATAATATTATTTCTGGGAAATTGAAATTACCACTCGCCTGTACTCTCATAAAAAGTATTAAATTATCATACTTTCACCAACATAAATTAGTATAATATTCGCTAATGATTCAAGTAAACATGCGTCAAGTTTACATTGAGAAAAAATATATTTATTCGTTAAATATCATTATTGTACACTCCAAATGCTCTTGGCTTATATTGATTTCTCTCAAGATAATTAACAACGTGAAATTTCATCTGAAGTCTATTCCTAAGATTTATTTCATATTTCAAATATTTGCATGAAATATATAATGTGGTCGATCGTATTACAATTTGTCGTATCTTTTAGAATTGATATTTTAAGCGCATAATAAAAAGAAATATTGGAATGTTAAATACGCATGCATCATAGCCGTAAGATGTACAGTGAATTTGTGTTACGTCTTGCTCAATAACTTATTTGAAAACATGAAAGTGTTCTATTTCTCTAGATAAGTGCAGCACGCTATAGGTCAACTTAATATTTACAAATTAACTTCATGCGTAGATCGCGTTGGTGCATTACGTAAAATCTATCCTAACTTGCATAATAAGTTATCTAATAAGCTGACTTTTAGTTATCCTTTGATTTTAAATATGTTTTGATTCCGTTCGTTTAAAATCCTTCCCTTCTTCAAGAGCTAACTCAACATTCAAGTAGCTAATCGGGACCTTGAATATAATTTCATGATATGATAATGTCCCACATAATTTTATAACCATCATTTATTACAAGTTTTGTATGTAATCATTTAGTAAATATGTTCTACAGAAATCTAATAATATGAACGTTAATTATGCTCGGTATAATGGTAACAATATTTTGAAGCCTCGCTCGGAAGAACTATTAGTATAAGTAATCAAATAAAACTGAAGCTGCTGGCGTGGGGTTCAATTAAATTGTAGTCGTTCCAAAGAGTTATGGAAGTACTGTTCTACATAAACGAATTACCCCCCAAAAATAAAGTTTGGCTGATATATTGGACAATTGAAGGAAAAGGATGTGCTTTGTCCATTTTTTTTGACAAATTTGCAATAAAAGGACCATCTTTGAAAGGCTTTTCTAACAAGCTATCATGCATGAAGCAAATTTGTCTAGTAAGTCTATTACAAGAAATTCTTTATTTGATGTGCAAGTAAACGCAATGTTAATTAAATATTTTAAAACGCTCTTCACTGAAGTCAAGAAAATGTATAAACTACGTTCGTTTGCTGTGGTCTTCAATTGGATTCCTTCGCCGTTACGTTTACTTAAAGATATTAACTATGTTGTTCGTATGCTATCATTTTTCCTAGGACTCATGTGCTGAAGAATTTTTACGAAAAACGTCTCTCAAAATAACCCACTTGAAAAGAAGAATGAAATAACTTTAGAGAAAATGTGGTTACGGACTGTATGGGATAAATCATTCAAGAAAACCTTTCATTGAAATTAATATTATTCTTATTATTATTTAACAACTTGAGTTATGTGTTATGAGTATGACTACTTTTGCATTCATAAATACTAGCTTAAGTAATGTTACGTAGTCAATATTTACATTAAGTTTTAAGCATCAACATCTCCTGGCATATATGATGAGTTTGTCAGCATTAAAGAACGGTGACTGTCTGTTTCATGTGAGCTCATAGTAAGTTCATCTTCCTCCGGGTAAGTTTCGAACGCTCTATTGATCATTCCATCCCCAGAGCCTGGGATTTGAAGACTTCTTCTATTACCTGGCATCATTGAGCTGGAGTCGGAGCCAGAGAGCTGGGAACTTTTGCGATGAGCACCAGAGCCACCGGAAAATTGTGAACTTCTTCTGTTGAAGTCACGATAACCAGAATCAGTGGTTGAAGTTGATTGTCTCTTCTGGAATACTCGGGATTTACGACGTTCCTCACGGACAGTGTCTCGTCTCTTAACTAATTCTGCAACGGTGTCTCTTCGTAGTGACAGTTTCCTCATTGCGGATAAAGTTGGAACACCTGCAATGATTGACAGATAAACATTTATAATGTATAAGTCATGAGAGAAATCTTTCTGAGCGACATCGTATACCCATTATCAACACTTTGGACTCTGTTCGCAGTCTTTTAAAGAGACTAGTTGTTCAAATCAGTATAAATAGATTTGATTGCTACTGGAATTAGTATCGTCTCAATACAGAAAACCCTATTAAAGTGGGGCCATTCTCGCGCAGGTCCATTACTTCTTAAACAGTAAATATTACTCCTTAACCGTAAATACCGGTAAGACTGACAAGCGGCTGATTTCCAGTTGCCAATTTGGGGTATTGGTACCATCAGAAAGCTAATACGAAGAACCCGACATTGAATCCTGGTAAGGTTTTATTTGTAGTTTTTAAAGAATTTCTCTCGTTATATATATATATACACGCATTAGGAAATTTATTACAATTAGTGACCAAGGGTACGTGGAGGTTAGGTAAGTCAAGTACGCTGTTTTGTTTTTATTGCACACTCGATTAAATGGTATCTTTTCAAGCTTTCGAAAATAGAACGTTGAGACGCTAGTACTGGAATTATGTTTAAAATAAGTTAAAACTTTAGGGTGAATTAAATTTTTGTTTAGTAAAATATAAACTATTAATTTCTTTTCAAATAAACGTATATCGTGTGGATAGGATTACCAATTACAAATTGTCTAAAAAAACGCACATTTCAATTTATTTGAGTTTGGAAACCGGACATGCAGCACACCAAGAAAATATACTCCACTTACTTCACTATTTTTTTTACACACAACTTGAGTTTAAGCTACATACGAGATTCAGTAATGTCTATGGTGTTTTAAAAATTAGGAAATAAATTTATATTGGCTTGAAAATTCTGTTTACAGAATTAGTCATTTACCTTTTAATACGTTTAATTCATCTAGTATACATTCGATATTTAATAAGTCTGCAAAAATACTAGTAGTATATTATGGCTATTAAAAATGTATACACATGAGGAATGTCATGATAAATACAAAGCAATTCGTAAAGAAAGAAAAAACAAATAGTGAATGAGGGAAAGTGCAAGGATAGTTTTGGTCCAAATCACAGAAATGTAAGTCACCCTTATAAAGTACTCTATTACAGCAAACAGCACAAATCATCATTTAGAAGTATGGAAATATAATACTATTCAGAACTGAAAACAATGGTTTCACCAGACTCAAAATAAACTACAGTTCATGCTTTGAGACTACTAGTTTCTAAAATTGTGACTCTTCACTCACAGAGTAAAACTTTATATTCAAACTGTAACTTAAATGTCAATTTTAGGAAACATCTCTCAACCAGCTTAACCAGTCATTAGACATCCGATTTAAACTTGGAACCGGACAACGGACAATTAACCTAAAACCCGGACTGTTCAGTTCAAAATCGGAGAGTTGGCAACCCTACGTGTGGAATTGTGGTTGCGATAGCGGATTTCGGACAGGAATGCCGCGGCACAAGAGAGGCAGGTTCGAATTCTGTTGTCGACCATCTTGAAAGAGGTACCCCAAGGATTGCCTAAGTTATATATATATATATATATATATATATATATATACGGGTAAAATTCCTTTACAACGAAAGTCATCATAACGAAAATAACGAAATTTTTGTTAGAACGATATTTTTCGAAATCCCTGCCGAAAACGCCATTTACTCAATGTTAAAACATTCATTACAGTGAACGTCTTTATAACGAAATTCTCGTTATAACGAAGTGTTTTTCGAGTCTAGAATGGATAAAATCCTTCCTTTACAACGAAATCTGATGTTATTAAACAATAAAAGCGAGAAATGTTTCGTTCGTTTTCGTGTACACAACAATACGTCACCTGCCAACAGTTACTCTAAATAAAATAAGGTAATCTTGTCTTTTAGTTTTTTTTTTTTTTTTGGCTAGTCACCGAAGTGGCTAGCTCCCTCCGGAGGGTTACGCCCTCTATTTCGGGAAGAGGAGTATAGGAATAAGTGGTTGAAAAGGAAATGTGTACGGGCTATGCTTTGGTACAATATTGTTTATATCCTTTATTTTACTATTATCGTTCTATTATGTACATTATAAACATTAGCTTATAATCATATTTTCAGGGGAATCGAGATGAAAATTATATGAATGAATGATGAGGATGAAGTGCACTTAGACGACACAACACGTTGACACATTGAAGACAAATGAAGGTTGATTCTTCTTACCTAGGGTCGACTCTAGGTGCAATGAAAGACGGATGAGTCCTCAGTAAACGTTAATGAATACAGTGCAGAGATGGAGACGAAAAGTGAGGTAACAAGTTAGTAGGGTGCATTGAATCAGTCAGGACAGGAGGCTGGTGAAGTGTGGAAGTGAACGTAAGGGCCGGAGTAGATTGCTTTGAAGACAACATGGAAGGTGTCTTTGGCGGCATGTTGTATATGAAGTAGGATCTTTTCTCGGTCGAATGGGAATATATTTTGGAGAGTGAGAAGAGAGAGGGTTTGTGCGACGGTAATGGGCTGTTGATTTGAGGTTATAGGAGCTTGCTGTGCAGGTGTTATGTAAGCTGGTGTATCAGGTTCGATTTGAGAACGGCCTTTACACTTATAACTGAAGGTAGGATGGGATTCGCCACAAGTATTACACTAAGGTGGGGATTGTAAGTTGGTGCAGTCTCTGGTTTTGTGAGGTCCGGTGCAGTAGCCACATTTGGGTCATTTGGGCAGTGTTTTAAGGATAATGGGAGTTATAGGCTTGGGATTTTTCACAGCGGAGAGGGAGGGGAGGTGTGGTACGGGATGGTTCTACACGATATCTTCTTTTATAGATGTAGGCTCCGATGGCTAGTAGATTATCGATCGTCTATTGATGTGGTGTGAGAATCCTGATCATGAAGCTTGCTGTTCCCTCTTTTGTTATGATTCGGAGACATTTAGAGATGATATTTCCTTCCATAGTGAGTTCTTGTTCTGCTTCATCATCTGTGATATCCGAATTGATTCCTCTTATGACCACAGAAACATCCGAGATCGTCTTGGAGATGGAGGTTGTCGGACTGGCTTGTTGTCCAGTTTCTGTAGATTGGCCTGTTTTCCAAAAATTTCGAAGCTGAATTTGTTCCTTATAGTAGTTGCGAAGTCAGGATTCCGCGATTGTAGGATTATTCCATTTCTGGTCGGGATGATTCTTGTCACGGATTCTCTGTATACATACTTCTGTAACTGTTGTAGCAGGAAATTAGGAGTCTGGAATTTCGTGTCAAAGTTGCTAAGTAGAAAGGAATGCGTTGGTGTAGTAGCCGCTGCTTGGTGATATGAAGTCTGATCGATGGCATCCATAGAATGTACAGAGTCAGAGTCGGAACTGCTGAAAGTATGTTGCTTCTTCTGCGGAGGTGAGTTAGAACTGCCTGGTCTTCTAGGAACTGGAGAACGAGATCTGGAGGTTGAAGGCGATGAACGTTTGCTGGTCTTCTGATGAGCTTTTGAAATGGCTCCTTGAGCGGTGCATTGAGATTGGATAGAAGTTGGTTTGGATACAACAGGCGGAAGCTTATATCTACCTTTCGGCTAGATATTATGCATGATAGGATGAGGGTGATGAAAAAAAACAACTGTTATAAAACTCAGAATAACTCGCACCCTCCGGCACTGAAAAGTGTAGTCAATCCCAATGAGATCGTATGCGTACTATTCTCGCTTGTGTGTGTGCTACACAAGGTCCTCGTGGGTACGTTAACGATTCCCAGTTAGGCTAGGTAGAAGTTTTGTGTGTGCCTTTAGCGTCGTGTTATATCTTTTGAAAATTAATTAAAAAGAATCTCGCGAGATGCATCAGTCACAGGCTGATCATAAATTGTTCGTCAATTGTACAAATTTACACTTGATATCTTTAATAATGCATTTTTTCTGACCTTTGAACAATGCAAAGTTCTCAAACTTGTAATCAACTTGCTCAATTGCAGCGTAATATTTTATCAAGCGTCATGTTGCTCCATCTATCAAGCTCCTTTTAAATGAATGTTTGAAAGGTAAGACACGACGCTGGAATACAAGATTACCTAAAATATATAAGCAAAACGTGATGAAACTCTTATTTCTAATTTGGTGAACAAAGAGAGTGGTTGTGTTTTAGTACCACTATTGTGGTGAATATGGATGCAAATATTAAAACGAAATGATGTCAGCTGTCGCTTGAATATAAACTTAAAATCATTGAACAGGTTAACAGTGAAAGAAAGAAGGCAGACATTGCTAACGAATTTGGCATTCGTATAATATGTACCCGGAACCCATAGAAATAGTATATACAGGAGGAAAACTTGAAGATGTAAGTGAAAATAATATTTTTTTTGCTCCAATACTATGTTCAATACAACGAGTTTTCGTTATACGAAGTAAAATCGACGGTCCTGTAAAATTCGTAACGGGATTTCACTTGTATTCACATGGCAATTACCAGGATGATACGTAGCTTTTCAAATGAGTACGTTTCCAAAAGTGTTAGTTAATAAATGAAATCATAACTATTTCATTGGAAATACAACCCACTAGTAAGTCTCATAATCCTTCCCCAAGAGAGATAACCGAATGTCTACTAGCTTGAGTTTTTGAACACCAACACATACACTGAGAGAAATCGAGGGTCCGGAAATTACACTCCAGTCATGGGTTTTCGAAAAAATAAAAATAATGTGAAAACTGACAGTAAATTTTGTTACTATTACAGTAATTTTGTAAGAACTGCAGGACGCATTTTTGTATTATTCCATTCTAAATTTAGATTTAACGAAAAAGTCATTATAATGACTAGGGACCGGATTTTAAGGTGCAAAAATGTGGTAGGAAAAAGGGAATAAAAGGTGCTGATAAATATTCAAAAAGGTGCAAAGAAAGATATTTTTTTAAGTGCTATAGTATAGAGTTACATGAACATTCTTTATTCAAAACCAGCAAATATTGTTAAAATCTTGGCCTCTCCTCGATTTCTGAACTTCCATTCAAAATTACCCATGTTCACCCGGTAGAATTTCAAAAATGTTGGTACCATCGTGTTTGTCTCGTCACATACTATAAGAATCAAGCCGAAAAGAATTGGGGTCCGGTTTGCTTCCCTCCAACCCATTTTTACCTTAATTGCAAAAATTGTATTATATAATCTCATAAACCTGTACAACTGCTGCAAGTTTACGCAACTTTTCCTTCTTTATCTTTGGCATGCTCTGCTTTTATTGAGAAGAATAAGTTCTGGTTCAGATTGTTACAGAATCAAGCAAAGGTAAAGACTTCAAACTCCAAAGTGCGAATGAAGAGATCGATTTCTTTTTCAGAACATTCTTTCTACATGAAACCTCGACGGCATGCGCAACAATGGTACTAGGAATAAACAGCCTTTTTTTCTTCTATCGCGGAGTTTTGGAAGACGAAAGGAAATTATAGCTCTTTGTCGTATATTGAGAACAATATTTATTGACTGTTTGCGCCGTTATTGTTGCCATTGTGTCGCCTAAGATTGCGTCTAAATTAATGGAATAATTATGTGTAAACCAGATTGAAAATAAAATGTATTGTTCTGTACAATTTTTTAAAAAAAAAGATAGAAAAAAGGGACAATAAAGGTGCTGAAGGTTAAAAGAAGTAAAAAAAAGGGGAAATTTTATTAATCTAGCAAAAAAGGTGCAATATTCAAGGAAAAGGTGCAACACAGTGCGTTTATTTCAGTTCGTTTTATGCCCGGAAATACATATTTTGAACTTTGGTTGTTTATAAGCTACATTTTTAGAAAAGGTGCTGCACCTTAAAATCCGCTCTCTAATAATGACAAAATAACTGGCACTACGGGAAATTTGTGCATATATCCTGCTGAAAATACATTCACGGCAGAAGTTTAAACTGAGAAATGTAAGAAATTCTGCACTTTGATCAGGTAAAAACTCATGCATAAACTACGTGAAAGATATCATGTACGAAAGACATGATGAGCAATGCGAAAGAACAGTAAGCGTAAAGATAATAGATACTTGTTCTGATGGCTCATCGGAGGAACAAAGGTAAGATATGGAATGTTGATGTGTTAACTGGATCAAACTTTAGCTCATTGTCTTTTATGAGAATAATTAAAGTGAAGATTAAATCAATAATAAAGAATAACGAGTGAACATTGCACGTATGTTATTTTTGAGAGTTTCAAAATGTGGTGAACAGATGGCTTTACTTTGGTAGGAGGAAAGCGAAGTGAGCAACATTTTTATATGTAACTAAATTGTTGTTTTTATTATTTAGTTATCGGCACAACATTTAATGTCTTTGAGCTTTGATTGGTAACTAAACAATAACTGTTGACGTATTTGTAATTTAATGTTGGAAAGCATTAAGTGTATCAAACGGATGAACAGTCTTTGTATGTCACTACATTGTGAAGTGACGTTCTGCCATAACTTAACTTAGCCTAACTTTAGATGGTTAGCGTACTTATGAGGACCTTGTGTTGAACACGCACGAGAGAGAACAGTATGTGTACGTCTAAATTGGGATTGACGGCCTCTCTACAGAGTCGAAGGGTGGAGTTAGTCTGAGTGATCACTGCAGTCATTGCACAGTGACTGATCATTTCTGTTATCATCATACCCAACATTAGAGCTACAGGACAATTCATCGTGAAACTCTGCACATATCTGACAACAATACTAGGGCCTCTGGCCCTCATCTCAGTAATCATCATGGCAGATCAACATCATATGCAACATAACCTACCACCAGTTGTGCCAGGACCTCCACCATACTCTACACTCGGAACCATTCATGATCATCCCAGACGCACAGCAGAAAAAACACCTCGATCACGATCACCAGTCATTAGAAACGAAGGAGACAGGGAACTACCACCAAGGAAGAAGATACACAATATCAGCGAATTAAGCTCGGAAACCGAAAATAGAATGGACATAAACAACCATCAACAATTTCCGGAACTGACTCCAAATCATTCATTCCTGTTGACAAATTTCGGTGAAAAGTTTCGTAATCCGAAAATTCTCTTCCAGCAACTCATCAAATACTTATCTAGAAACGACATCAGTAGGATTATACTAACTAGAAACGGCATGATAATACAGTCAACAGATCAGGATCTAGCGACAAAAATACGAAATCGTTACAGTTTCGAAATAATCGGAAAAACAGTTAACCTATCAAAACTCAACAACAAAACAGTCAGACATCACCTCCTCCACGTAAATCACCAACACTTTCTGTTGTTATCCGCGGAGCTGACCGAATACTCACGGCCGAAGAAGTCGAAACAGAATTGAAACATTAAGGGCACTCCATCATACGATGTATACGCATAAAAAAGAGGACCGGAGGAGCTACATACATGATCCGCGTACTGACAAACAACCAAAACACCATAGACGATCTTCTCTCAAATGGCGCATATATATACAGACGAAGATACCGTGTCGAGCCGTCTCATTCATCACCACCTTTGCCGTTACCGTGTGAAAAGTGCCAACAATATAACGATCATCCGACAGCAAAATGCAAAATCGACACTAAATGTATATACTGCTCCGGATCTCATTCTACAAGATCATGCACAAATCTCCAGCAACAACCCAAATGTACCACCTGCAACGATGGACATCCAACATTCAGTTACGAATGTAAAGCACGACCGGCCACAGCACCTGACAAACCAGAATTAATTGTACAAATCAGAACAACAGAAAACAGTCAACAACCTACATCCGCAATCACCTCCGTCTACCAGTCAATAACCGTAGATCTTCTGCTCAAATTCATCACCGTCACTCTTCAAAACCTACACCTATTCCAAAGACAGCATGTTTTACAACAAATTCAGTACGCCGCAAGAACAACTCTAAATGTAAGCTTCAATGCAACTTATTCTGGACCATACATCTTTTGCCATGCTACTGCTTATGAAACAGAAGTCTAACTGCATAACATCACCAACCAAACACATAATAATCATGGCATTAATATTTCTATTTCTAAACATACGCTCACTTCCGCAACATAAAATACTGTTTGAACAACTACTTCTAGAAGAGCACATTCACACCTTTATTCTTAATGAAACTCAACTTAAACCAAATATGCCTTGCAAAATTCCTTGCTTCAACCTTCGCTATAATAACCTTATCCCAGCCCAAAGAGCAAACGGAGGTACAGCAATAGGCATCTCACTAAACATCGCACATCGCCAACATACCCCAATTGTCCAAAACATCCCAGAGAATCTCATAACCACGCTCTACTTTCAACAGATATACATCACATTAGTCACAATATATGTTCGCCCAGAGCACCCCATCCCACACAACTTCTTTGCGTACATTTCCAACTCGTTCACCAACTACATAATTATTGCTGACATCAATATTCACAGCAGCTCGGACAGAGAAAAAACAACATTTCACGACTTCATTGAATACCAAACAATGGGTACAATCAATAGCATACCAAAGCCGACAAGACCACTCCTGACATCGTTATCACCTCCACACATTTCCAGAACCGATGCACATTAGACGTTTAAGACCTTATCGGTAGTGATCACGCCGCAATCAAGTTAACCCTTCAAAACCCACAACAACAAAACCTTCATCGCAACGTACCTCCTCGCAACATTCTCAGATTTGACAAAGCCAACTGGACTGAATATCGCAATCATATCGAACAGAATATTCAGCACATGGAACCCCCGCATCAGAAGCAGAACTTTACAATACTATAGACAATATCACTTGTACCATAAAACAAGCATCAAATACCTACATTCCCACCAGCAGAATACATCCTCACAGACCCAACCTACCACCTCAATATCTAACCATAATCAATCGTTCCCGACAATTCTACAGAGACTACCAGAGAACAAGTAACCAAGAATCACTTAGACTGCACAGGCAAATTCAGAGAACAGTACACAACTACATAAAAGCTTACAAGCTACGACAATGGGTCCGCACATGTAATAAACTCGCTGACACATCCCATCCCACGAAGTAGTGGAAGAAATTCAACCAACTCACAGGAAAATACACAAAAACTACATATCCATTACTTCAAACTAATCAGGCGTTGCATACAGATAAAGAAAAAGCAGATGCTTTCGCCACATACCTCCAAGATATATTCATCCCATCTCCACCCATCAATCCTTTCCAAACACATCCTGCCGATAGAATAAACTTCAACTCCCCACATCTACAATCAAATACCACTCACCTCCTCACAGACTACCCACTTACCGCACCAATCACTTCAAACGAAATCATTCAAACCATCGCCTCCAAACGCACTGCAGCACCCCGGCCACGATACCATAACCTAACGTCACCTAAAAGAAGCTCCCCTAAATCTCATTAACATCTTAGCATCTGTCTACACTTTGATTCTCCGTACAGGCTTCTTTCCCTTTACCTGGAAAACCTCAAAAACACTCATGTTTCTCAAGCCCCCAAAACCACCTCATCTCGTATCTTCTTACAGACCCATCCAGCTAACATCCACCCTCAGTGAAACCTTGGAAAAAATACTCGTCAATCGTCTTCACGCTCACCTTGAACAACACAACCTGCTTCCTATACACCAAGCCGGATTTCATCCACATTTCAGCATCAACGATCAACTCCTACGCCTAATAAACACCATCTCCAACCAGTATAATACAAATAACCCCTCGTACTTTCACCTATTTGACATAGAAAAAGCTTTTGACAAAGTTTGGCATCAAGCTCTTATTTCCAAACTACGCTCCTTTCTACTTCCTCTCACATACATCCGATTTATTCTTCACTTCCTCAGCAATCATATCACGTACATCACCATAAACTCTAGCATCTCTCATCCTATATTCCTGCACTGTGGTGTCCCTCAAGGCTCCTCACTCTCCCCTCTTCTCTCCCTCCTCTTTGTGGCCGATTTACCTCCTCTCCCACCAAACATCAAGATATTCCAATTCGCAGACGACACAGCCTTCCTCGCCCTTGGAAAAACTATTCAAACCATCAATCAGACTCTCACTGAAGTCATTCAGACATTTACTTCATTGTGTGATAAGTGGGGACTCACAATAAATTCAATTAAAACTCAAACGATCGTCTTTATACCCCCAAACTATCGTTCTAGAGTCCACCGAAATCCCTGATTGCTACATTTAAAAATACACGGTAACCCAATTATACCCTCCAAAACAGTTACGTACCTAGGCCTCATCATCGATCACCATCTCACATGAAAACCGCACTTGAACAAGATCATTTCCAAAGCACGAAACCGCCTCAACCTTCTGAAAAGACTTACCGGAACCACATGGGAACTACAAACACAAACCATACTTAACACTTACAAAGTATTCTTAAGACCTATATTGACCTACGGACTAGCAGCTTGGATAGCTGCAAATGACAAATTCTACACCAAACTCAAAATTCTAGAAAGACACGCATTCCGACTGGCATACAGAATCAAACTAACCAGCCCAACACAGGAACTTTATCAATGAATCACCTTTCCACACCTTCTTCTTCATCTGGAAAGTTTGCGCCCCAAATACATGCTAAATAGATATGAAACTCAACACCCGCTCTTCCGTGATATACTCCTTTCACACGAACAATGCAACACACTACCTACTCACATCGACAGCCCACTTTCTCTCCTATTCACTATATACAAAACATTACCAGAAGACCATCCAGATATAGATTTGATATCGGAATATAGTGCACCAATCACCCCTTTATTGCACCCTCATCAATTGCACAGTAACCATCTTGAACGCTAGGGTTCACCTGTCCTCATTACCGTCTAGAGTCGCCCCTAGACGAGAAGATCATCAATCATGTATCAAATTTGTGTCAACGTGTTGTTGTAGCGTCTACAGCACATCACATCCATCACATCTTTCATAATCATCCCAGATTAAAATGATAACCTTCGATAATATTATTATGTATGATTATGAGTAAACTCATAATAACCTGCGATGTTCAGAAATAAAATGAAATAAAGATTTTTCAAACCTAATAGACCAATCACTATCCTCGGACCTCACTTTTCCCTGCAGCCTCCCTTCCCAGATAAAGGGTGTATCCCTTTGGGGGGCTAGCCTCGGCTAGCACTAAAAAAACCTTCTGTCGACACACACAATACTCACCTGGTAATTCGATGCAACTTTGTTTCTGAAGTTTGCCCATAGTTGCCAGATTTTTGGAAAACCTTCCTATAAGTCCATTCCTGTGCGCTTTCTTCGCTGCTATTGAAATACTACACTGGACCAGACTCATCAAGCCAAGGTCAACTTTGGTTTCCAACAGCAGACAGATTGTGCGCATCCTGGGCGGCTATCCTAATGGGTCATTGATCATCACCTGACTGACCATTGACATTGTTAAGACTATAGGCTGCCACCATTTCAGTGTTCGTAATAACACTCGTCGCGGCCTTTGGCCTGCTTTCTGTAGCATCAATCATCGACATGAGCGACAAACAATACTACTCAGGACGTCATTAGTTACCTTCTACTGTACCAGGTCCACCAAGCTACATATATCCTCCGCAATATCTACCAACCGGTGCTTCATCTAAACTAAAACGTCAGACTGAGCAACATATTTCATCCACTAATAGATCAGGACGAACCACACCAGTTCACCTCCATTAAAGAAGTTTCATATACTCAGTGAATCCGAATCAGAACATGAAACTTAAAACATGGACCTTTGCGATAACCCAGATAATCAGCAAGAAACATCTTCCAATTTCTCACTTCTGCTTGACCGATTTCAACCCGAAATACCAAACACCAAAACTTCTTCCGACACAATTCTTAAAGTATGTTCCTCGTGACAAAATCTCTCGCCTCATACTAACCAGAAATGGCACAATAGTTCACTCCACATATCCATCATTAGCAACCACAATATGCAACAAGCATAGTTTCCAAATCTTCGGAAAATCAGCAAAATTCACAAAAATGGACAACAAACATTTCAAACACCCACGACCACCAAGGAGACCACCGATGTTATCTATTGTTATACGAGGAATAGAGCCTAACACCACAGACGAGGAAATCGAAGAGGAACTTAAAACAGAGGGACACACCATCACAAAATGCTTACGTATAAAAACTAAACCAGGCACTTCTAGTTATATGGTCCGTGTTTTAACCAATCATCAAAGCACCATCAATGACTTGCTTACAAATGGAGCCTTCATCTATAGAAGACGCTATCGGGTGGAACCATCTCACTCACCTCCATTACCTGTCAGATGCGAGAGATGCCAACAGTACAATTCACACCTTACCTCAGCCTGTCCAAACACTCCTACATGTGCATACTGTACAGGTCCACATCCGACTAAAGACTGCAACAACCTTCAGCAACCACCCAAATGTAACACCTGTGGCTACCAACACCTTTAGTTATAAGTGCAAAAGCCGCCCTGAACCAAATCCTGAAAACCCTGGACTTGTTGTAAAAATACGTATCCCTGGACCACCAACCCAGACTCCACCCATCACCTCAATGTCACAACCAATTACCATATCCCAATTTCTAACATTCATTACCGTCGCGCTTCAAAACCTGTACCCCTTTCAACGTCATGAAGTTCTAAATCACCTACAATTCGCAGCCCGTACAGTGCTAAACGCCAACCTCCTAGCCACATACTCTGGCCCCTATGTACTTGTACACACCCATCCACTTGAAACACAAGTGTAATTTCATTTTGACCTACCAGACAATTTATCATTCATCTCACCATCACTCATCTTCATAATTAGCACCGTATTCATCCATGTACTACCAGGGCCTCACTTGTCTTCCATTTAGACCAGAGCAGCTCCTGGGCAAGAAGAATATCAAGTATCTCTCTGTTCTATGTGTTTGTGACGTGGTAGTGCACTTCATATCCATAATTATTTCAACACGCCATCACTGATCTTTGAATACCTTAATTATTATGATTATAAGCAAAAGCTTATAATATCTTGATTCGAAATAAAATAAAGGATAATAAAGTATTGATAAAACCCTTAGACCATCTTACCTTCCTACCACTTCTCCCTAATGCCAAACTCTCTTCCCGAAATAAAGGGTGTACCCCTTTGACGGGTGCTAGTCACTGGCTGGCAAAAAAAACCTTCTGAGTAGAGGGAAAATTATGTAGAATCCTCTGTTTAATAAATCTTTTTATAAGACTTGGTGGAACGTTTGCTTGTGGTCGCCCAGGTTGTTCCTAAGCACTGCAGCGATCAGGTAGATATTATTTGATATAATTTGCTGTGTACTTGGTTGGAGATATTTACAGTCCTGTCTGGATACGTGATAATCATCGTAGGTCCAGTTACTATTACATTCGCAGACGTACAGTTTTCCATTCTTTACTTGAAAACTTTCCATGCATCAGGATACCTTTACATGACTACATTCTTTACTGATAAAAATACAGTTCTGGCATGTATAACATGCCATTCATTCTTCAATACATGCCTGGCATGTACTTCAATACGTTCTGATTGAACTGTAAGACATACAGGAATTCTTGTACAAACAGGATTCGTTAGAATTCCTGTACAAATTACATTCCAGGGAATGTATTCAATACAGATCTTCTAATGAATCCTGTTTCTACAAGCATTCCTGTACGTAATTCCTAATCAATATTTTCCCTGTAATGTGATATGCACGGTTGTACTTTTTGTTTCAATGAATGTAACTTATCTCTTTAATTATTGCAATTTATCGTGCTATAATATTGAACTATGTGAGACTATAAACAAGTTTACGCAGAAGTGAGAGTACTATAAATCAATAAAAATAAAACTATCGAACTAGTATCTGAACTAGATACTCTATATCTTTGTCCTATCGTTTTATCAAATCGATGGAAAAAGTATCAAAGTTCTGAGATAAGATATGGGAAGTTTCATCTGCAATAATACTTTAGAAATAAGAATCCACCATAACAATAAGAATCTATGAAGAGGTCACAATAAGCTTAATTATGTCCAGCTTTGCAAATCTAAAGAAGGATGTTAATTTTATCAAAGAACAAATTCATTTGCATCTCATACCAACTTTTATTACAAAATAGAATTCTAATTTCTATATAGTTAAAATAACTTAAACAAGAGAAATAGACGCAAACCGTTGGCGAAGGGAATTTAAGTTTGTTACAATGATATTTAATTAACAAAAAGTTAATGATCAAAGTATTTAGCAGGGTTGAAAAGAATCGCGATTTTTTGTAAAAAAAAATCATTTTTGTTGATTTTTTATTTAAATAGATTTTTCATTTAAATCATTTTTTTATTTAAATAATTTGCGGCACTGAAAAAAGCTACTAAGATAGTTTTCCTTTACAAATACCAGTAAAAATTAAAGTAAAATTAACAAATATGTGGTGCTCGCTACGGAAGATAGTAATGAAAAATATGCAATTAGAACATCTTGTCATAATTTTGAAAAGCACGATATGGCGTTAATGACTTATGTATATTTGACAAAGGGAAGTTAACATGTAGGAAACTTTTATGTTACTATAGTAAATACACGATGAATGCAGTGGTTCACAAGGGTATACACCGCAATTAAATTCGAAAAAGGAACAATTTACAATGTTTCTGCGCATCAGCTTTCCTTCTAAAATGATGTTTGTCTTCCTTCCCAAGCAATTGCAAATTTTATAATCACAATCGAATCTTTTCTCCAGTCTATATTTTCCGAAGGAAATAACCTAGGATTTAAGTTTAAGATAAATTTTAGACATTTCACTTAGTTTTCAGCCCTCAAAACTACTATCAATTTGGGAAACCTCTGACATAATTCCATAAAGTATGAGAGCTATCTTAGTGTTGCATTCGCTCAGTGGTAGAGCGCTCAACTCTGGTCCGTCCCCGATTCGATCGCGACTCATCTCATGTGGGTTTTGTGGTTATCAAAAACCGTGTGCCCGAGTTTTCTCAGAGTTCTCTTGTTTCCTCCCACCTCCGTCATTCCGCCAATTTTCCCATCATCGTCCATTTGGTCTGATCCAAAGTTGCCTAAAGACCTTAGATTAAATTCAATTCAATGAGAGCTATATCATGCAGTCAAATCAAAAGGGTGGATACACAGTTTCGCATTTCATCCTTCCATTCAGTATAAATTGTTTTCGAGCAATTTGTGAAGAAATCACATAATTTGATACAAATACACAAAGTAGGTAATGTTGCAAAACAGCAAGTTTTATTTTGTAAACATAAACTGGATTTTCTTATTTATGTGTGTTCGTTTTCATATGTATTACCAAAATAAACATACAGTATTTGTAATACATATTGTAAACTTATAATGTGAATTGGGTTCCTACGTTCTCCTCTAAAATTTCGCGTGTAATATGAAATGAACCAAACAAATAGTTTGTTAAAATTCTATGTCGATCACTTGGTTTTGGTTTACATAATTAAGAGCCTATCATCACATAAGGACTAGAAGATAAATTTCAAACCTTACATATGATTCAAACCACAGAATGATTAAAACTACTACACTTCATTTCTACTCTTTTTTTAAATATACTTTTTATTTAAATCACTGCATTTTTTTAAAAAAAAATCACCTGACTCAAATCGCGATTTAAATCAATCAGTCTTGGCATTTAGATAACTGTTAGTTACATAGCGTGTATTTTCATTCGTAATTCATATTTTACTGTATGATTATATATATTCTTCTAAAGTTCTGAATTATTTGTTGGAAAGAATCCTTTTAGAGAAAGAATAAACCAAAATCTTCTGACTGGCTTCTGGTTTATTCATAATGTTCAAAACTAGAGTTTTCATTATAAAACTAACACTTACCATTTTCAGCATCAGGCTTCAGAGAGTTCAGCCTCTTTCTTGCCAGCGTCTCAAGATCATCATGCATTTGCCTCTTCTTCTGTACAGCTTCTAACCGATGCACAGTGGTTCTACGTCGCACATTATTGCTTACTTTTCCTGATGAACGACTTCCATCTTCTCCAGTCTCAGTGATGTCCGTAGGCTTCTGAAGTTCTTTCATCAGCTCAATGAAGAATTTGCCTTTCTCCGTGTCCGAGACAATATCGTCCTGAAATTACAAACATGGGTTATACAATGCAGTAATTCAATGTTATCTTCGAGTAAAAGAACTTGAAACAATACATCAATTCCTGTCATCTTTATGCAGATTTGTCGCACTTGGTTTCTTCACCAGGTGAAACCTCTATTGATAGACTTGTTTATTAGTCTTAGTTGCGATTCTTTAAGCCTTAAATATGAATAATCTTTCAATACAATTCACGATTCACTTTGAATATAATTCCATAGTTAAGCCTGCGCAATTATCTATTCGTATCTTTAATTGCAGCTGTTAGTAAGTAATTATACTTTTATGATGTAAATAGGTAAGTAGACTTTATAAATACCGCTATTTCGACATATATTTTAGCTGGTAAGAATACTTCGATATTTCTACACTTTGTAGCAGACAAATAAATTAGCTTTCACATGATTGTATTACCTAGTGTGAACTCGGCCTAATAACTAATTTAAGATATCGTATAATATAAGGAAGGAGGGGTAGAATGGGTTCCTTTAAGGAAATGGCATGCGTAAAAGGTCTTAGAAATTCTATAGGAAAATATAAAACAAAAAAGTAAGTACGTCAGATCATTAACGTTCAAAGTAACAAAACGAAAATTACAAGTTAGAGTTAGTTTTCAATTTTTTGTATTGTAAATGAAATCGTTAATATTTGCCATCTTGCCTTATAAGCGGGGCAAGATGGCGATCATAATATATTGTAACTATGTAACTATTAGCTTTTATCTAAATTAAAAATGTCATTATTTGACAGCAAGTAGTAAGTCAAAGCCAGGATATTTTTATTTATATACATACGTTGATACTAAGAACTTTTATTGTACAACTTCCTATTTTACACTTCTGTGTGTCAAGATTAAGAAAACATTTGAAACAGATATATTCAAGTTTTGGTTGAACGTACAAATTGTGAAGTGTTTCATGTTTCAAAATTGCAATTGATTTTTTTTAAAGAAAAAAAACAACAACAGTAGTCAATTCTGTTATTTTTTTTTATTTCTTTTCAAGAGAGCAAAGGAAAGGCCCTTCTAGAGACCATTTTGTGCAAAGAGATTATATCACAAATGTAGTGAAATACTCCATATTGCTGTATTCTTCTCCATTACCAGTATACCACCGAGACAAATTTAAGTACAAGATATTAAGTGTTTCGTGTGGGCAACGTTCTATGAAACTGGCCGTCTGGATGAATCTTTAATACCAAGATTTCTTTTTATATCGTTATCTTTTACTAATGTAACCGAAGGTAATCTAGCGTTTCAAATATAAGTAAAATTAAATCATTGTATTTATACTGTATTATGACTAGTAATCTATAAACGTTGTAAAAGGCGGAAACTATTGAGAAATAACAATCATTTTGGAAATATTGATTATCCTTGTCTGTAAGTTGCCTTTGTTTATCTTTATAACTTTTATATTGTTCTATTAAAGAAACTGTTCTATTGACTTTACCTTTGATGTGAAAGACCAATTTAATACAGTGGAAGCCAACATATGTGAAAGAGTTCCAAATCTATGGATGAGCATCCCGACAAACTGTATAATCAAAATGACAGCAAAGAAGACCACAAAGACGAAACCAATTGGTTCCAGCTGCAAGTACTCCTTTTGAACGAAGATCTACAAGAAATTGATTGAAAAAAAAACATTAGAAGGTGGAATTAGTACAGTGGTGTCTACATAAATGGCAACACTCGGAAATCAAACATTTTAATATTGCTTACGTTTTAATGGAGGACTTTCTGTTCAATGCATATATTTAATGAATTTTACCATTAGGGATATCTATTGTAACGTAATACCCAAGTATTATGAATAGTTTTCATTTACTAAGCTTTTCATAAAATAGTTCATGTTGTATAATTACTACTTGAAATGTGTTTTCACTTATTTATTTAATTATTTATTAAGCTTCAGATACAGCTGCAATCTCCATTTTACACTGAAACTAAATAACATTGCAAAAGCTATATAACATGAAATTATATTTAAAAAGGACACATAACACAACAAGTAATATAAAAAACATGACGATTATAATACACAAGAAGAATACCTCAGATATTAGTATTTAGCGCTCGGCGGAAAGTGTTTTGAGATCCAAGATTATTGTACATAATTACCAGTCTATACAATAAGCAGCGCTGCAGTATGCTTAACCTAGGTGTGGCACAATAAAGCAGATTTTTATTTCTTGTTTTCGCAAGGGAGCACGGAAGTAAAATTTAGATATCAACTCTCCAGTTCTACGATTCCCGTTAAGTATCTTGTATAAATACATCATATCTGCCAGCTTGCGACGAGAAGAGGGAACGTGGAGACCAAGAACGGGTAATAACTCGGGCTTGCTTAAGTAACGTACCAATGGTATTCTTCTTTTGACTATAGCAAGAAAAAAGTTCAGAACAGAATCAATATGCGAAATATGAGAAATACTAGACATGTTCCAAATTGGGGAGCAATATTCAATTTTAGGGGAGATGAAGGTTTTGTTGAACATACTTAATGAATGAAGATCCTTAATTTCTGTAAATCCTATATAGAAGACCAAGTAAGCGCATAGAGCTGTTAGTGTTAGGGGTCACGTGATCAGCAAACAAAACTTTTTCGTCAAATGTTACTCCAAGGACTTTTTGAGAGGAAATTTTAACAATAGGATTATCTTCAATGAAATAGGCAGATGGGATTTGATTGTTCCCTAAAGAAATAATAAGAAGATTTTGAGGGATTTATTTTCAAATTCCATGCATTACACTAGTCCAAGAGGTCAGCGATGGAATTTTGGTGATCAGCAACATCCTGAAATGAACTGATTTATCGAAATAATTTACAGTCGTCAGCAAAAGGAGAATTTTGGTTTCAGACGACGAGAGAGAAGACGGGAGATCGTCCATATATATAGAAGGAAAAGAAGAGGTTCAAAGCACTACCTTGAGGTACACCAGAGATGGGAACAAACAATATTCTAAGAGGGTCCAGAAAGAACAACACGTTGTTCGCGGCCGTGGAATAGTCTCACAATAATGAAGGGGAGTTACCATGGATGTTAAATCGGTCAGTTAGTTTATGAAGATGAAGATCATAATCAATTCTATTAAAGTCTTTCTTAGATCTACATCAAGTTGTGTGTTATTCGACAGGGATTGGGTAGCATCAAAGAGTAATAAGGACAGATTGGTAAGAGTTGAACCACCAGGAAGAAAGTCATGTTGAGCAGAGTCTAGATAGGATAAGACAAAATTATAAATACTATCTTTGATGATTCTTTCACACACCACAGACAAAACAGATAAGAGAGAAATGGGGCTGCATGAAGATACATTGGTCTCATCTCCAGATTTCAGAATGGGTACAATATTAGCTTGCTTCCAAGAATAAGGAAATATACCTTCAGGAAAACATCTATTTAAAAGACGAGAAAAAGTGTAAGCCAATGATTCAACAGCATTACGTAAAAAGATAGCACTAATATTGTCAGAACCGAGAGAACGATTCAGAGGTAAAGAAGAAAAAAGATATTTTACCTCATTAGATGATGTACTTAATGAAGACAGTGAATGTGAACACATCTGTTGAAGCTGAGGGATAGGCAAAGGAGTAGGCGAACACAGAAATTATCAAAGAAGTATTTATTCAATAGATACCAACATTTCACTAACAGCTGTAGATGAATCATAAACTAACTCTGTCGGAATACGTGACTGGCATTCTTAAATTCTTAATTCAGGCATGGATCTTAAATAAAAGCTTTGTCACATAACATCAATACAGATTAAATTTTTTCATGTGTGGAGTTTCTCTACATTAAATTAGTTTTTAATAAAACCTTCTGAAACCACTTTTACATCAGTCAGGCGTAGGTTACGAAGAACACCACGTGAAATGTTATTGTTTTAACCACGATTTATTACTTCCATGCAATTTCCTAACATTTTCATGAATTATTTAAGTAATGTTTAACAATAATAACAAAATAGTTTTGCATAGAGTTCTGGACTAATTTTTGGATCAATCTTATACATGAGAGGATTGTAGATTCGTTTTTACTTATAACAAAGTTGCATACTAACGTCGGACAATATAAATAACATTTTTATCTGTATGCAGCATGACATTGCACAGAATCCTGTTTAAAAGTGATTTTGATACATGGGTCATTCTCCAGAAATAGTTTTTTTTTTGGATAGTAGGAAAAATTTGTTTCAACTATTTTAAATTATAAAAATGTTAGTTTGTAGGAATGTTGGAGGCTTTTTTTGTACATTTAGAAGTACTAAGAGTTCAATAGTATATTATTTATTTATTCCATTTACAAAATATGGAGTGATTTCCCTGGAGTTGACGTGTTTTTTTTGTTTTTTTTTTTAACTTTTTACGTTGCCATGTTCCTTGCAGTGAGAATGGAATTTTACAAGGAAGCGTGAATGAAGTGTTCAGTGTTTGACTTCTTTTCATGATTATAGAGAAACGAAATTAACAGAGTTGATAATTATCCATGGAGTTGGAGTTTTCACTCCATGGAAATTATCTATGGAGTTGATAATTAATAAGTGAGACAAATCTGATTTTAACGTTCTATTTCACAATAGTCGATTGTGGAAGCATCTTCCTTCTAGTTCCACTGAAATGAGACTAAGCTGGATGCGTCCTGTCTAACGCATGCAAAAATGTTGTGTGGCGTTGCCAGCTTCACACTTTTATTACAACTTTTTTGTCAGTTCATGAAAGTAATGAAAAAGCAGATGTCATGTGTTTCAGTAAATGCAATTATCATACTAACATGTTTATTTTTATTTACTTACAATTCGTGTTTCGCACTAAAATATTCTGAAGAAAAATTGTTGAAAATTAACTGGAGAATTAAAAACAGATATTAAAAGCATGTCTCAAACATGAAAACGAATGTGAATTTCATTCCATGGAGTTGATATTAAGCATATTTGAGACTAATTAACATAAATATCATTAAAATACGAAAGTGGATAGAAATTGGCCCAGTTATAAGAAGTGTTTTAAGAAACAAATAGAAACAAAGAAAGTAATGTGGTGGTTATCTTTTGTGAGCAAAATATGCAGTTTTACAAAATACCCAATATCTGGAGAACGACCCACATGCTTGTTGTGTCATCTTCTAGAATATCTTAAGAATCGTCTGCTAAAATGTTAAAACTGTTCTACTTAATACTTCAATGCTTAATCTTCGGAGTCCATTATATATCCACGAATCATTTAGCTTGCTGCAATAGTGTCACAGTTTGTTGAATACAGTCTGCGTGATAAGTCCATTCGATTATGTACCGGTAGATTGAATCTGGAGTCATCGGAAAATAGTACTGAAACTTAGTGATCAGTAATTCACGAGCTTAGCTTATTGGAATTGTTTGTTTTCAATTGCAATTGTCAATGAACGCTTTTAAACTGATCTAGAACATTTAATATCACCCTCCCATTTCTTCCAATGTAGAGAATACGCTAACCCGAATATACCAGTAAGATATTTCTACATGGTTTTCTGATCCATTGAATTTGTTCTATTCAATCGAAAAGATTCAAAGCTTGTGAATTTGTATTGAGCTTGAGTTCTGAACTGTTTTAGTTCCTTCCCAGTAATTTCTAGTAACATTTCCAACATCGCAGTGTTGTTTCAGGAGTCAACTAACTTTCAGGAATGATAACAAATAATCTTGTCTGCAATTGGAGGTAAAGATAAACCTTTGTGTAATACAAAATTAATACTCTTCTTTCTAGTTGTAAGCTGACGATATTAAAATCAGCTGTTTACTTTTCAAGAACAACGTTACCCTATTTTCAGAGTAGCAAATTTTCTAAATTAAACCCAAATTAGACCCTAAAATCCGAGTTATCCTTAGTTTTTTCTTACCTTTATTGTGGTAGGCGTGTTTGTCAAGCATTGTCTAGTTAAGTGGTTCTCAACAGATGTGCCGAGACACACTACTGTGATGCGAGCTACGCGTGCTCAAGACCGAGTCACTAGCGGTTCGTGTCAGGTCATATGATGGACACGAGAGAAATACTTTAAGAACATTTGATCTAGGTAATAGTTAACAAATGTTAACTTAGCTATCCTTTATTGCGCATAGCATTGACTATTAGTTTCAGATAAAAAGCAAGTTGCAGTTTATCGTTATTATCTTTAAAAATATTTTTAATTCACCACACAATGTCGGCATACCCACACTTCCGAGCCGACAAACCCACTATAACTTACTTGTAGTTGCTACTTACGTACATGCCTCTCAATAAGAAAACTACAAATTTCAATACGTACTTGAGTGTCGGCTTGCCTTGATCCCATCTCAGAGTATGAGATGTTGACTTTGATTCCTAAAGGCCAATCAATGTGAATTAGATCCTTATTTAACTGCAGCAGGAATACCACGAGAACAAAGAGAGCATTCATCATGAAGAAGCCAAACACGGAGATATCTCGAAGTGACCTCAGGTCTTTAGCAATTTGTGTCTGTACCAAGAGAAAAACAAGCGCTCATAAATACAAAGAAAACATTTTAAATTAATTAGATACACTATTGTATCACAAGATTCCTTTAAAAGAATTGGAAATCGATGCTAATTTAACTTTAACCATTCAACAATAGAGTAGATTTAAATACAGATAAAATTCACCTTTTATTGGGTAGTCCCATAAGTAATGTTGTCTTTTGGTAATATAAAGAAAACACCGACGACATTCCTGGAACACATTCTTTAGACATCGTAACATTTGCCTCCCTATAACCTTCAAGTTTTTGAACACCGCTCTTTAAGATGAAAAAGACGCGGCCACTATTCGCCGCACGTCCTCCACGCTTTGCAGTGTATGTGGGTCACAATGGATTTAGAGGCTACGAAACACACTGACGTGATTTCCAATGAACAAGGTCGGTGAGGAACTTTCCAAAGGTTATATACTTGCTGTGTGTGTGAGGGTGTTGTCAACGTGGAACCACCACACCATTACAATTGAGTAGCCCAGTTACAACACGGCCAGATCCACTTTGCAATAATGTTGCTATTTTTTATTTGGATACCAATATGTAATTAAAATTGAATGTGTAACAGATTGGGATACATTATATTAAAAGTTTATTAGTTATTTACAAAGCAAAATTGGACGTGGCCGAGTTTGTAACCAATGTGTGGACGTGGCCGAGTTCGTAACAGAAACTGCAGATATGAAACTATGAAAGTGATTCCTTGAGTTTGTTTTTTTAAAAAGATAATACACTTAATAAAACACATTTTAATTACAAGCTTTCTGTGTTACATTTTTTAGCACATTTTTAACTTTTCTATAGAAAAATCTTTAATTGACAATTTCCAGAACTTCATCGTACTCATCGTCATTTTTGATATCACATTCACACAAATCCTCTTCTTCGTTTTCTGGTGATTCAGCGTGATTGGCTGAATACTATACTGTGATTGGCTACACTGGACTTGGCCATGTTTGAAACTAAGCGCTTATGAGGCTGTCTGTTTTTTTTTTTTTTTTTTTGTAAGGAAGTTACGTATTTAAATGAAGGGTACATGGGAAGAACGTTAAAAGTTATACATTTTAAAGCATAAACACTTGAATTTAAAGTTATTTTTGCTTTGGTCACTTTTGCTTAAGGCCGAAGACATGCCTAGAGCAAAATAATAATAATAAAAGAGAGAGAAAACATTTAAGTTCATTTTTTTTTCATAACTTTCAAACATTGACCTTGATCGTTCTTTCTGTGTATCCTACAAATGCATTTTAACACGTCTCTGGCCGTTTTTGTAACGAAAGAGATTTAATATTGCATAGAGGGTGAAACTTTTACAGCTGGGTTACAGAATTGACTGTCAATTAATGATGTTCCAAGTTTGGGCATATAAGGTAAACGCACCAGTAATGGACAGTGTACCAGTAATAGACACTTGAAGAGAAAATTGTAAATACGATTTTTCTAAAGTCGGTAATCATTTCACCTATATGGGAAAATTTAATATAGTATGTTCTTATACCACTGAATATTATTTGCTCGTCATTGGTTTCATCTGACATTTCTAACATGATGTTGAAGTTAGCTCTTCATGGTTGCACCTACTCGTCCATACATTTTGTTAAGTGATTACGGAAAATTCACTGACGTCGATCGACGCAAAAAATGTAAGCCCCACGGTACCGTTGACGTCAAGTCAAACACGTGTGATGTTAGTAGTCCACGATTCCTGGTTTGAGAACCAAACTTTTCGGTTACTTTCGCTGTGAAACTTCTCTACATGCTTGATGTGACCTCCAACTACAAGATGTGCGTTACATTCCCGTTTCCGGCTCCATAAAACCCACAAAAGCGAGCCCTTTTAATTGTTTTTAAAGTTGTTGTTTTTTTTAATTAAAAGGACAGATTGTTTTCCATGCAATCTTATTACACTTGGGTTTGTTTGTTTGGCAGTATTTCTGATAAAACTCATTAAGCATAACATGTAGTATGTGTTCTTCACAAACTACCATATTCAACAACGTGTTACAGATGGATCTCGCTCCGTGCACGGGTAGACACTGTTCTATACAGCAGTAGTCTTGCGTCCTTGTTGTAGGTCACAATTCGCTGGTGGTATGGTGTCCTTCCAACGTCCATGTTAAAAACGACATTACTTATGTGCGGATCAGAGAGTATTCACTTTGAAATACAGCTTCTGTTTTGATTTCTGCAATTTATTTTCTCGAAAGTTTAAATGCACTTAAAAGTAACTTTTACTAAACTACATGAAAAGTTTATTTTTACGATAACCTTATCTGCATAGCTAGATAGATACTCTCTCTTTACACACATGGACTTCCGAAATTATGTAACGACAGTTTTGCTCTACTTTCGTTTTTCTTTAAAGAAAAATTGGAACTAATCTGTAGGTTGGCGCTATTTATAGCTACAGTAGCTGTTTAGATAAGCCTATGTAGTTCAGGTTAATTATATGTAGTATTAAATTAAGGTGAAAGCGCAAAACTTTACCGTCGTAATGATATGTTTTATTCTAATATCTTTCAACCGCTGCAGGTGATAACAGAATTTAGCTTGAAAAAAGTACCTATATGTATGGAATACGGCGATATGTAATTTTAAATTAGGATAATAACAGTCAAAAAGGAATGTACCTAATGCTTAGGTAAATACCTTCAAATGATGGTACTGACACTTGCTACAAATATGCAGAACGGTTGGGTATACATCTACACAGTAACTACTCTAAACAAGCAAAGCCAAGGATAATTACGCGTGTTGTTCTTTACGTACGTTGCTCGAAGATAGAAACTAAAGTTGTAAACTGATATAAGCAGGGGGAAACGAGTAACGGGCGCGTATTTTAATGTCTGATATAAATGTTATAAGTAACCTAGTAATTAACCAATAAGATTCACATTAGGGATAGATACTCGGTAAAAACCAATGTCAGGCCATTCTGAGGTTTCCGAGTTTTTCCGAAGTTACACCAGACTAATACCAGTGCAGTTCTTCAAATATTGCCGTTGCCGATTTCCTTCCCGTATTTTCTCTCCTACTCTAAAGCGACAAGATCCAATTTTGAAGGTGATATATATAAATCAATTCAATTCAACAAACTCAGTACAATTATATATGTGTTATTAACAAACAAAAAAGAACAAAATGATAGATCAGCCCAAGTTTTCTGCCCAGCAATATTTATTATGGTGACAATAAATGCATCAGAATAGAATAAACTTTTCAAGTAGATTGAAGTCAGTATTGTTTAGGACTATCGTTAAAGTAAGTATACAACGAGTACGTTCAGTGGAAAGTAAGCTGCGAGTTAGTGCGAACTTCAAGAAAGACAACGTAAATATATACATAGCTGATGGATTGCATTCTATAAAAGGAGGAACGAGGAGTAAACGGTCTCACAGGTGGTTAATAACTTCAAGTTTGGGGACCGTTATGAAAAGAAAAACTATGAGATAGACACCACAGATCTTCCCGAAGTGACAGCACATGAGAAAGACAGTGACAATTTCGGAAGCAACGGTTATCAAAGCAATATAAATATTGCATTCTCCTCTTGTGGTATGAAACTCGCTTAACAACAAATAGTATTGAGAAACACTGACTATTACTTATTGCAGTAGTCGATAAATCATTGTGGATATTCCAACAAGGCAATGTAACAATGTATTGAATACAACAATATCGCTTGAGAATGATTTCTGCAGAAAAATTCCATCGAAACGAATTCACCAGACCATAATCCTATGGGAAACATTTTAAGTCTATTGCTGACTTTGGGCGAGGAAAAAGCATTTTCGTACATTTTTGGAACCAAGTCATTTTCGGAACTAGAATTGTGAACCTCCCAGCAATGAAAGCTGAAACGTCTATCCTCTACATATATAAGTTGGGCGAATCAAAACATTATTTGTCGATTAGCATAACTGACTGAAAGTACGTACAGAAGAGGTTTTTGCAAAGAAGAGGCTTGATTCTCAAAATTCATAGACAGTTGATCATCTGTTGCATTGAACCCCTTAAAAAGCCTTCTATTCAAGACAGAAAACAACCTTTCAGCAAATGCAAGAGACACAGGCAAGAGAGACAAGATTTTATAGTGATATCTCATTGTCAAGAATGGTACAGTATTTTCTCTTGATACTAGAGCCAAAGAAAATGAATAATTCCTGAAGAATTGTGAAGTAACTAGCTATTTCTTTTCCACATTTGATTATATTGTTGATTTAAGTTTTAAGTTATGCTGCACAATGGACATATGTAGCTAATTCTTCAACCTCTTGTAAGCTTTTGGGCACAACTGACTATGCAGAACTTATCACAATATCTCCAGCTAATTCTTAGCCTTCGTATTTGGTTATGTCCAAGCCAAGCTTTCCTATACCTGCTATTTTTGTGGCGAAAAAGCAACAATTAAACGGATGGTGAATAAGTCTCTTCGATACACAAGATATGAGCAAATGTGATTTGATTTTTTTTTAACTCATTACGCATAAGTATGAAGATGATAATGCGTGTTCTGTCGGAGGCATGACTATTACTCGAAGGTCCTTTAAGCTGAACCAACGGTAGTTTCCATTACCATCCATCGGATGAAGGTGACATCTCAAGAACAAGACCTACAGTTTAAAGTGGCTACGAACCCATAATCCCTATATTACAAACCAGTGAACATTACTAGTACCGGGGACATACTATACATTTTAATATATGTAAAGTCCCTTGGCTTCTTGGGCATCTCTTAAGTCCCTCTACCACATGGCAGGGTTTTACGGTCATAAAAGCAGGCCTGCGGATATCGTACACGAAATTAAAAATAAAATTGAATGATACTTGCAATTTTAATTCTATCAACATTATTCACAAACCTCCTTCTTAAGATCCTTTTTGATTGGTTCTAGATAAGCTTTAATCAGTCCTTGCCAAAATTCTATTTCTTTGCTTGGTAAGTAATCTGTAGTTCCTTTCTTCAGGACCTTGTCTTCTATCCACCACGGATTCTTCAAATCATCTCTTTCCTCTCTTATATTCTCTGGAAGGAAAGAAGAGCTTTGAATTAAAGTACGTTTACTGTACAGTTTATATTTCATACATCCTTGCTTACGTAAATATACCCTGAAAAATTCAAATAATTGACTTTTTGATAATTGTCTACAAAAACTTTACATTGTTTACACCTTATCATTCTACTTGCTTTAATCCCTCTGGAAATATAAAACGGAAAAAAATGTTACAGAGTATTGTGATTAAACAACATGTGTACACCCCTGGTGGTGAAATGATCTGTGGAGCATTCTCGTCGAACTCTGTAGGTCATTTTATTACGGTAACACGATATTATAAAAAAGCTCTGTTACCAAGAGTTTGTAGCTGACCACCTACAACCATTCTTCCACATAACATCTGCATAACAATGGTATTTCATACTTGAGCAAATAACAATGGAATAAGGCAACATCGTCATCTCTGTGTAAGTCTATCGTAGTTAGAAGAACGTTACACTGACTCTTCTGGTATTCAAACTCACCGCAATGCAGTCCAAGTGACCATATCTGGCATGCGCTGTAAAGGACTGTGTAAGGAGTAAACCCACCATAACAGATTCATTCTAACAGTAGATCTGAACGTAGTTAGATACACCTGCTCATAGAGGACTTCAAAGATCGGATAGAAGCAGTTGAAAGACGTTTGTGGGCTGAAATTACTATCAACTAGCAGATAGACAGGCGGTCTGATGTAGTACGGCTGCACTCTGCCACAATCTACCATCCCACGGCGAACTGTTCTTGTGACACTTGGGAGTTGATCTGCCTACTCCAGTTTGAAAGAGTTCTGAACTGAGTTCCCAACCTTATCTTCCATTAAGCTACCAACCATGTAGATCACTCAGCCAATATTACCATCACGCAGAGTCGTGAAAATCTATGTCACCCAGAATAACACGAAGAGACAGACGTCGAATACATCGCGGACCATCTACACTAGTTTTGAATCAACTTCTATCAAAGACGCACCAGTCGCACATCTATCCTTCAAGACATTGATGAACAACCTCCACCTCGACGTATTTTCGAGATGCCCTGACTATAACAACGATGAACAGCGCCGTCGACCACAAGAACTCATCTCTAAGCTCACCAACAAAGCCATAAAAGAAACAATAAAGTAAGGAAAGAAAACAAAACCTAATGACAAATTTTCACCCATATAAGGCAGACCCAAATTCATGAGAGAAGTAATGAGGTTTCCCCCAATTTCAAACCAACAGACCAGTAAAAAAGCACGGACATGGACTTGGACGAAAGATCTATTTCTCCCTGGTTTCTATTAGAATCAACAACTGAAAAAAGCTGCTGCTTGCCCCGATGCAGATAAAGGCCGAGTGTTACTTTATATAGCGCGTACTACGAAACTTATTAATGAACGTCTATATTACGTGAAAGTGTTTAATAACCAAGTTTGAAGAGAACATATGATGACTACTGTCAGGATAGATAAATAAGATATGCGGTCAATATATTGAGTACGCCGATACGATAGAAAAGGAATTTCGTCACATATTTAAGTGTTTGTTATTATCGTTAGTATGAAATTGAATATTATAGTTGCCTTTGTGTTGATGTAAATACGGTTTGAAAATATATTATCATCTATGATTATAATGATGTCAAAAGTTAGAAAGATAATTGATGATATATAAGGTAACAAGATCATGGAATATTGATGATTGGTTAATTGTAATATGACTTTAATTACGAATTGATTACGTTCAGAACATAGATTAGCCTCAGTTAGCCTACCAAATTAAATCTAACTATTGAGTTCTTAAACGATCTAACAACTAGCAGAGATAAAAGGAAATGCAACGGACACTTCTGAGATTAGTTATCATTCTTTCAACAGAAAGTAACATCATCCTGTATAGTAATTATCTTCTCCTCAGTTAGAACAATCAATTTATTATTGTATTCATATAGTCAATGCCTTTGTTCATGTTCCAATTTATCTATAAATATTGGTAGTAACACTGTCGTACGGTAGTGATAGTGTGAACTAATGTAGTTTACAACTATTACTTTTGGTCATTCCTTGATGGACAACATAAGATTAATTCCTTGTCCAGTTCCATAGTGTGTCTATTCCCTTGTTTTCATAATGAACTAGTGATTGTGTGAGAGAGAAGTCTTGCGCGACAATTCTTCATTGAAGTACAGTCATAGTAAAAATCAGATCGACTGGTTTCACCACCTTATCTTATGATAATTATAGTGCATTTTCTGTTATCCTGTTGTTCTCTTGCAACGCTGACACTCAGGTGGCGACCAGAACCGCATCCTAATAAGTGCATTCATATCTGCCAGTGGGATAGGTCTTTGGTTATGGGTTAGTTAGTAGACCTTATTTGAACACAGATATAGTAAATTACATTGCATTTGGTTAGCTGGAGGATCAAAAATCTGTGCAATCTGAGTAATGACAACCTGACATGGACACGATGGACATTGCCGTGATGAACCGACGTTATTATTTATTATGTGAATAGGCATTTTGGAAAGGTATGTACGTGACTATTCTGTAGCTTTCAGTAACGGAATTCATCCAAAAGAAAGATAAAGAAAAATGCTCCCAGATTATTACACCACCCAGATTATTACTGGTAAGAAAAAACATCATGTGAGTACTTACCATCAGTTGCAGGAGGAAGACTAATGGTTGGATCTTGCAATAAAGGAACTTCTTCTGAAGGTTGTTCCGTAATAGTGGACATGGAAGTCCTTCGGCGCTTCGACCAAAGGCTGTAATAATAACAATTTCCACCATTACAATTATGAATGTAGGTAAACAGAATAGTAACTTTCACTCACTGTATAATGATTACCACTGGCTTTGGATCCAAACTTCAAGAGTTCATTTTTTTTCAAAGTTATGCTGTGTGAAACGTGTCCGGGTGCAATTCCCCACTCGCTATGCCACTTCATATTTTTCTCTGAAAACAAAACTTTGTTTACGTTGCTCAAATCTAATTCAATCTTTCGGCAAGCTTGATGTTAAAGTCACACTAATTTAAAAAAATCAACATTTTGGAAGAAAATTATTACTACCTCAAAGCAGGGTTTTAAAAAAAGACGTGTACTTTAAAAAAAATCTAACGCGTCTGGGCCTTTTGTTTTAGCTTTATTGGGCTTTTTCTTGTTTTAGCTTTATTGGGCTTTTTCTTGTTTTATTGTTTTTTTCAGATGTTAGAAGTAAAGTGTGAACGCATGTAAATGTAAAGCTGTGTGCAAACGGTGTGTCACTGCTGTGGAATCGGGAGGCTTGGAGCGGGTCTGTTTTGTATGGGGGTGACCTTACTTCAAGGTATGTGCACTAGATTCAATCCACGGAGTGCATTGGGTCACAAGAAAATAGGTCTTGCCACTCCCCAATTCACACGTGAGAATGAGGAAAATGAGGGAGAACCCCATTCGGGATGGTCTCACTGACCCGCCTAAGAAGAGCCTGATTTTCTTAAAATTATAATGACAACTTTGGCTCACTAGGAACTGACCAGACGGCTCACTCTGGGATTTTGACGAAACTTGGTAGACATATAGCCCATTATCAGAGGTACTGAGCAGTCTGGTCAGACTTGCTAAATTCGGGTCAAGGATGGGCACCAGGGCAAAGATATGCCACTTTCGATGTTTAGATGTGAAGTAAATGGGAGCGTATTTACGAGGTACACTCACTAAGTTACAGAGTCCAATATTGATGAAAATTCATATGTAGGAACAGTGTCTAGGTAAACCATCACAGCCCAAATTATAGATGATATGGTCTACAAATAACGACCAGGAGACCCGGGAAAGATGGAAGGTAGAGAGCAAGTAAATCGATAACAGAGTAAGAAAAACTCCTTTTCTTTTACAGACAGTTAAACGAACGAAAACCAAACGGCTACATTAGGGGTTGGGATATATTTTTGTGTCCGTTTGGATTTTGTTCCTTCAACTGTTTCAACAGAAAACGTTTTCTCAACATTCGTCACACACACACACGTTCTCCAGGTAAGTTTCACGTGTCATTTCGTCGTACAGAATCAGAGTTACGCCAAAACTAACTTCGTCATGGGGTTTCTTGGAACATTGCAGCGCAGATTGATATAGCATATCACTTGACCCACTTACTACTTTAAAAAATTGAAGCAGAAACAAGATGGCCGCTTTCAAGATGACGGTCATTATCGGTATACCTTCCAGCATGTATCGCCTAATGTTCATTACTAATTAATAGACATTTGCTTTCAATATATTTAACAGTTTGCAAAAGAAAAGGCGTTTTTCTTACTCTGTTATCGATTTAATTGCTATCTGCGTTCCATCTCTCTCGGCTCCTTTTGTCATTATTTGTTGACCATAGCAGCTATAATTTGGGCTGTGATGGTTTACCTAGGCACTCTACCTACTTTCATCAAAATCGGGCTCTGTAACTTGGTGAGCATATATCTTAAACATTCCCATTGACTTCACATGTAAAAATCAAAAGTAGCACACCTTTGCCCCGGGTGCCCATCCTCGGCCCAAATTTTGCAGGTCATGTCTCTGATATTGGGTTACGTGTCTGCCAAGTTTGGTCAAAATCCCAGAGTGAGCAGTCTGGTTAGTTCCTAGTCAGGCCGAATGGATGATGACGGTATGAGAATTGGTGGAATGAGGAAAGTGGGAGGAGATGAGAGAACTCAGAGAAGACTAATGCGCACGGTGTTTGCTCACCACAAAGCGCACATGGCACGATCCGGGATCGAACCAAGGACCCCATGCACCAGAGGTAAGCGCTCTACCATTGAACCACCGCGGCCCGAGCAGAGTTTCAATAGCTGCTCAACCTTCCCAGTGTGGCTTGGACTTCGGAGACACCAACCACAATACGGACTACCCAGTCCTTGTGGTCCAGGCGGTAACGTAGCGGATTTTGGAACGGCAATGGGAAGGCACGTGGGTTCGAACTATAGTGACTGAGGTTTTCCAGGGATTCCCCTCAGTTTCACCTGACGAACTGTGGAATGAAGAAAGCGGACCTTAACAAAGGTCTTGACTAAATTTGAACACTTCATTTTATTTCAATATCACAAAGTATTGTAGCTTTTAGATAGCAATATTATTCTAGAACTACAATGACAGCCATGATTGCATTCTAACAATCTACAACGCAATGGTTTTCATTATTATGCACTTCTGTAAAGTACCCTCGTTTAAGTAATTTTAAATTAAACATGGATGAAAAATGACCGGGTTTTGTAGTGGGGTTTTCAAGTGGGCCCAACTCGAAAATACCCACTGAGTTTTGTTGGGCTGGGCCCACCTTGGCAAATCCTGCCTGAAAGCACTCATGCAAACACGAAAGTAGCATTCCAGGACCTGACTGAATTGATTTCGTCAAATTATTCAAAGTTAAACTTGTACCAGAGGGAGCTTAAGGTGAATTTTAAAGTGAAAGCGGGATGCATTAAGAATGACAAACTCTGAAACGAGCTGCTATACTATGATTTATTTTACTAACTAAATAAAGACACAATCTTTCTTCCCAGCTCATGCCACGCGGGTTTTGTGCGTGGCTTCTCTAAGAGTTCTCCCATTTCCTCCCACTTTCTTCATTCCACTAATTCTCCCATTATCATCCATTCCGCCTGAGCCAGAGTTCTCTAAAGAACTTAAATAAAATTCAAATTGAACGTAATATCATAGAACAACTATTATTCGAACTACACTCTATCAATCTTTGTAATACTATATGAAATAAATAATGGGTTGAACGTTACAACATGAATATTGGCTTGAATTACAGACAGTAAAGGGAATTTCTTCATTACGTAAAATGTATGTCAATTCCATATATATATATTCAGCCCAATATAATCACAGCCATATTCAATCCACTAGTGGATTAGTGGATGAGGCCGCTCCCCGAAGGGGGGAGTTGGTCTACTGCTCCCACGCTGACCAGATGGGTTGGGAGAGGAGAGCCTAAGCTCTCACTGTGATCGCCACTGTCTTTTATTCACAGCAGCTCCTCAATTGTCCTCACGATGCTGGGTCAACACCGAAATTTTTTAGCCCCACCGGGAATCGAACCCGGGACTACTACGCAGGAGCTCATATATACGTATATTATATATACGTTTCTTAATTCATAAGTTGAAAGAATTAGCACATACAAGTATTTCAAAGAAAGTGTTATTTTTGAAATGTTTCAAAGAAACTATATCCGAACAGCCATCTAGATAACTCAGCTTTAGTAGAAATTTAAGTGGAAATTCAATAACGCTGACCACCTTTATAACTAGCAAAATTCAGGATTTATTAACTCACTCTTGTAGGGTATAGTGTCGAAAGTACAACGTTGTTTTTTTAAAAAAATGGCTTCTACGGGAAGTTAATTTCTTGCAAATTGTCATTTAATAGTGATTTATTTCTCTATCCAACACCAGAATATCAACTAGAAATTTGCAATAATTTTGTTTATCTTCTTCTTAAGTGTTCTGCTGTAATAAGTAAGTCCATAAAGGACGCTTAACTGCCTTAAGAAACTTTATTTTTTCTGGGTCTGCCTCGTATGTACAAGGGATGCATACCCATGCCCTATCCAATACTCGGAACAGGAATCTCTTGGACATTAAACATTTCTTCTTCACAAGCTATCTTGATATACTCCCACCCATCCATTTTTGCATCGTGCAGATTCAATAAACGAGATGGACAAGAAGAACGAAGGTAATGACAACCTGAAGGAGAAATGAAATTAAAAGAATATCAAGTTCCAGTCCGATCTTGATGGTCGTAATTAGACTTGACCGTTTAGACCATCCCTAACTACATAAATAGAAGTCAATATCTATTTCTCTTAATTATCCCTTCGATAATTTCCATACCTTCAAATGAAAAATCCGGGGGGAAGCCTGATTGTAACATTCACTTATCATTTCAAGATATTGTTTCCAACTTTCTCGTTTTGACCATTCATTACACGTACTGGTACTACATTGTTCGTACCTTTCAAAGTAATATTCATCTTTGAATAACACTTACCTACCTGATCGATTATGAAATTACATTTTTCTTATTTCATTAAAAAGAAACATATAGAACATACAGTATATTTAAAAGCTTTTATATTAGCAATATCCGTTTTACTTGCAACTAGAAACCTACCTTTCAATAAGTGAGAAACGTTCTTCAAGAGATCTCAAAATTCGTAGGCTTTCATCTTCTCGTTTTCCTGCAGCGCAGCAAATGCACTTAAACAAATTCCCAAAAGAGAATTCCACGGAGCCATCGTCACTGTTATCCTGTCCTAATTTCTGAAGTTGGGTCAACCAACTACTTTTCTTTTTCTTGCTCTCGGCTAGTTTCTTCATTTCCTCTTCTTGTATTCTCTCTTGTTCCAATTCCTGAATTAACCGGAAAGGAAAAATTAATTTCAATACAATATAAAGCTGTCTTGTTATTCTCAAATAGAATACATTACAAGAACAACCAGAGACAGTACCGAGCTGCATAAAATCTGCAACAATTTTGATCATATATTTTCGAAGGTTATTATTCAAACAAGTAGAATTCCGCTCCGGTTGATTCCCTTCCCAACCTTGTCACCAAGTGGCTGTAACTCAGTGGTAGAGCGGGAGGTCCTGAGAAATGTGCGAAACTAGAGCGATACGTCAACATTACAACTTTACTAAAGATGACAATCACAGTAAGCGCCTTATGACTTCAGTCCCACCAATATTGGAACTGACGAGAAGATCAGGGGGCAAACAAAAAATGAGCCCATCGACACGCTTATCATTCACACTTTCTGCGTCATGTGCTCCCGGATGTTCTATGAGGTTTCTAATATTGCGCAAACCGTTTGATTGTGATCCTGACCACTATTCAGTATGCTTTGAAGACAGTGTGTAGAGGTGTTAAGTCGTTGTATATTAAAGGAGGAATCATTCTGATTTTTCCTTTATTTTGATGGAGAACGAATCTCTGTAACGAACATATTTTCAAGGATAGTCCCGCGGAGCCGTGATGGAGACTTTACGTTCCCAGAGAACTCTGCCAAGCATGCTTTAGAAGTTGATAAAAAAATTATCATTGGCGTGACAGACCGATAGGTCCTGAGTCTGCCCCAACGCTATCTGTCCGCGGTTGTTGAAACTGAGTGAAGGCTGTGTGGTCAGCACTGCGCGTCACCTGGCCACGAACAGGCGTTTCAGGGTTTTCTATACCGAGTGTGGCCGTCACGTCCTTGTTCACGTGACTCCCCAGTTTGCGTCACGACGCTGGGTGTACGCCGAAAAGTGGGACTCTAGCCGGGAATTTAACCCGGGACCACGCGGACAAGAGTCTAACGCTCTAACCGTTAGACTATGGAGCTCCTTTTAGAAGTTGGTGCTCTATAGCAAACAACGGATTGTAGACAAGCTCAGGTCCTTCGTGAGAGTACTGTAAGTATGTCTGGGTCTAGGAACCGGATGACCTGATACCAAAAACATTTTTAAAAAAATACTTTAGAATCAATACTTGTAAATAATGAAAAATGTTAGTATTGCCGCGATCTCATAGTAATATATTTTACTTGTTCTCTCCATGGAATCTGATCTTTATAAAGATACTTTATTAGTCCTTAAGTCGCTCGTTGCAATGGAATCGATATGTAGCGAGCTTTAGCAGTTAAAGAAAACAATAGTAGACCCTAATCGCATATCTATGCTTCTTTTTGTCTATAGTATATGTATTCAATATGCCTACAACAATGCATTCACGCTGCTTGCAGAAATTTTCCATTTAGGATGGAAAGAAGGAGACGGTGTCGTCCCAAAACGCCCAGCTTGGGGAATTCACTGTTCTTAGTGCCAAAATGCCCTTCGCGGAAGAGCAGATTTTATCAGTTCAGAAATACCCTGTAGATGCGTGCCAAAACGCCCTTTCACATTTCAAGACGGCCAGTCGTTCGTGATTGTTAAGCAACAACGCAAACATGGTTTGGGTTTATCTGGGCTGTAAAATTGTGTTGAGGCTTTATATTATTCGCATATTCGCATCGGCAAAATGTGTGCGAGGTCTCATATTTCACGTTGGTAAGTAATGTGTTTCTTTATACGCGATCATCATCCTCCTCCTCATATTCAACCGTTTTCTATCCACTGCTGGATGAAGGTCTTCCCCTTTTCTTTCCACATATCTCGGTCTGCTGCTATCCTCATCCATGTAGCTCCTGAAAAACGCTTGATTTCATCTACCCATCTTACATTTAGACGTCGTCTCGGTCGTTTCTTTTCTCTTGGAATCCACTGTAGTACACTTGTCGTCCACCATCCATCTGTTCGTCTTCTTATTTGACCGGCCCATCTCCATACACTTCATCTTCTTCGCAGTCTTGATTACATCCTCTACCTTCGTTTGTGCGCGAATCCATTAATTCCTGTCCCTCTAAGTTATGTCTTCCTGTCCCTCCTGGTTATTCCTAGCATGCACCTCTCCATTGCTCTTTGTGTGACTCAATTTTTGAGTCGTTTGCACATTCAATGTCCAAGTTTCTCAGCCTTTATATATATAAAGATGCTTATCAGAATAATGGAAACACCTGTAGTTGGCAACACGTCAGATGTATGGATTGGCAGTGGTGTTGTGGCGACCGCAGCGCCGGACTGCTGGTGGTGGTGTGTTAGGTCGGTCTCCATACTACGTCAGGCGTCGTGGAACAGGAGTGTGCAGTGGCTGCAGCAGACGGAGGTAGTGTAAAATGGGAGAACTCTCAGAGTTTCAAAGAGGGCAAATTGTTGGTGAGCGGTTATGTGGAGTGAGTGTGACGGCAGTGGCTAGTGTGTTAGGTGTGTCGCCAGGGACAGTGTCGAAGGTGATGACGGCCTACACAACACACGGGAAAACCACATCGGGGAAGCGGAACAGTGGGCGGAAGAAAAGCATCAGTGACAGGGCACGCCGGGTATTAAAGCGCATTGTCACTGATTAAAGCGGAACCGTCGTGCCACTGCGGCGCAAGTGACGGAGGAACTCAATCAGCACCTCCCCCAACCTGTTTCGACAATCACAGTCCGCCGCGAATTACATGACATGAACTTACGGGGTCGTGTTGCACGGGCCAAACCTCTCATCAGGGACCAGAACGCTTTAGCACGCCGCAAATGGTGCCGCGACCATGCAACTTGGACCGTTGACGACTGGAAACGTGTGGTATGGTCGGATGAGTCACCATTCACCCTATTCCAAACCACGGGCCGTGTTTATGTGTGGAGAACGCCCAAAGAAGCGTATGATCTGCAGTGCCTCCGCCCAACTGTGAAACATGGCGGCGGCACGGTGATGCTGTGGGCCGCAATATCATGGTTTTCATTGGGTCCTGTGGTCACACTTCGCGGACGCATCACTGCCAACGATTATGTCGCAATTTTAGGAGACCACTTGCATCCTATGGTCCGGATGTTGTTCCCGGACAATGACGCCATATGCCAGGATGATAATGCACCCATTCACACAGCTGGAGTTGTTGCAGCGTGGTTTGAGGAACATCGGGATGAAGTTCAACACCTCCCCTGGCCCGCCCAATCCCCAGATCTCAACATAATTGAACATCTGTGGTCCATCTTGGAAACACGACTCCGGCGACGATTTCCACCTCCATCCTCTCTCACAGAACTGGCCGATGCCCTGCACGAGGAATGGTGTAATATTCCACT